>JAVFBW010181664.1:0-10657 GCA_034783835.1 Mopalia ciliata
GTTACTCTTTCCTGTTTGTCCCTTGGCCTAACGCAACATTACCTCTCCTAACAAAGAAACAAACCTAACATAAAAGATAAACAAGAAGTAAATAAATAATATATTTTAAAAAACTAATTGAATAAATTATTATGATGTTATGTGTGAGTGTCATAGAATAACTAGATAACAGCCTATAGTATAGTCTTCTTACCTTCTGTTCAAGTCAAAACAAGATAATCTTTACAAATATCAATAAATAGACTTGATAGCTTGATTATGCCCAAAGGGAATATAAACGTTTCAATCAAAATACTTTAAGAATCAATTCAATGGAAAATACAAAACCACTAACACAAGCAGAATAGAATATATGTCAATCGTTATGGATTGCTTCACATGAAGCGTATTAAGGTGTCGTTTATGTATGTCACCTGGATATTGCGTCATCATTATTACTCCCAGTTCCATTAAATTTAACAACGTTTAAGATGGAACAGTGGTGGCGTCAACATCAGAAATTGAAGCAGACGGACAAATGAAGGGCAAGCTAAAATGTGGGAGAGGCTGTAATGTCTATTCCTGTCTTTCAATCCTCTCCAACATAATGGTCACCTTTGAAAAGGAATTTATTGTATATAGCCTATGTGTAAATATTATAGTTAGTCAAATATTGCCGACTTTTTCGGTCGGACTGTTTCTGTGGAGCGTACATGGAATGACTCAATTTATAACACTAACAGGCAGTCGTTTTGAAAGTACATTCTGACGCAAAGGCATACAAAAGGAAGCCGATTGGTTGTTGTCCCAATCACAGAGCCGCTTTTCCAACCTGGTTTATGAATGCTACATATTTCCTTTGGTGAGCCTGAGATTATATATACCTTGATGGTACTATTTTCAAAATGGCCGGCCTTAGATCCAGGTGTCTAACTTGAAGAACATATTTTCAGCACCGCCGCAACAAAGGGTCTTGCTGTATATAGAGTACTCTGGATACAGTACACTTAATACTCCCGAGGTCCACCAATTGCTAGCCATGGCAAATAAAGCCATTCTGTGAGTAATATTAAATATATGAAAGGAGTAATAGTTTATTTGATTAAAAAACCTGCATTAATTATTTCAAAAAACTTTATTTAAGGTTAAAATCGAGGTTCTATCGGGAGGGTCCGTTGTAGCTTATTTCATATTTGATGGCCGCGGAACCTCCAAGTCGACTTTTATGACAAAGGAGCGATTAATGGCTTCATCCAACGGGAATCTGGTGGATAATTCATTCAACTTTTTTGCTGTATTTGGGTAAGTTATTTATTGTTATTCCACATTTGCGGTGTATATGGGTAGGGTATTTATGGTTATTCAACATTTTCGGTGTATATGGGTAAGTTATTTATGGTTATTCAACATTTTCGGTGTATATGGGTAAGTTATTTATGGTTATTCAACACTTTCGGTGTATATGGGTAAGTTATTTATGGTTATTCAACATTTTCGGTGTATATGGGTAAGTTATTTATGGTTATGGATCTGGGATATCTACTCATTAACTTGATATACTTGTAATGTATAAACAATATACACCGCCATTATCAAAACGTTATTCAATTTGAAGGAAATATGTGATAGACCGACGCTGATTCACTTGATGCACAAAAAGACAAAAATCTTACTCAGAAGGGTGAATGGATTGGAAAGTGGAAAGCCACAGTGACATCCATTTCCGCCTAATAACTACTCGTGTAACGTATGCGGAAGTACTCTGGCTCAAATAATTAATCCTTTAGCAGAATTCCTTCCGTTGGTGTTGCCAGCCTATTCAGTTCGATAAACGGAATAAAAACTCTTAACCCAGTGTTGTTTCGCTTCTACCACACATGCTAATTTAAACAGGTGGGTTTTATAATAGTCTAAAAATAACATAGAAGATTCTTTTCGCAAACACTATTCTATATGGCCCAGACATTTTGTAACGTAATGTAGTATATATTATTTAAAATATATATATATAGATATATTGATATTCTCATACTTTGTACCGATTTGTCTTATTTAAATAGAGATCATGGATTGGATCGTCATTTCTTTATCAATGCCAACTACGGTGGATGTGCAGCAGATGCAGGCTGGCTAACAGTGGTGGATTCCGGTGATAAGGTGGCTTGTGATTGGAGTACTAACAATGGCGACAGACCTCTGTTCTTGTATTGTGAAGGGGCTGGACCGTGCAAAAATGATGCAGGTAAGAAGAGCCATCTTTTTCTAAGTATGTAACTGAAATCAGTTAACGAGAACGTTGTGAGCGAATAACACTAGCTATGATATTATTCCTTCATGTATCGCTCACCTTGACTGCAATCATTCGGTGCATGTTGTTTTACGATTGTAGCTAAACACACTTCTATTCTTTATGTACAACAATTTTACAGATCTGCTATGATTGGTATTTTAATTCATTTCGACGTTATTTCACATGTGGACAGTGTGACCTTTTTGGCGGTATGCTTCAGAGATAATTTATATGAAGTTAAAATATAGTTATATTGTGCGAAGTCACACAGTCGCCTCAGTAAGCCTGTGTTAGTCCCGTACAGAATCTTATAGGTATATATAAATTTCATAGAAATAATAGGTTCATTCAGAAAGAATAACCCTGAGAAAATTGCAAAATTCTGTCAGAATGTTTAAGCAATGGTGTGTCTATTTGAATGATTTATCTTGTCTGGTACAAATCAAGTAGCCTACTTCTCATTGTGTAGCTCTTAATCCAAAGGTGCTGTTTTAGTTAATAAACAAAAAGCAACATTTTGTTCAATCATGATATTTGAACCTGCTTGTCTAAAAAATAAATGTTTTACTTAAAAACGACTTTGACCTTCCAATGAAACGAAATATGATCTAGTCGACGTCCCATTTATATGGAAATTTATAACGGAGCCGGATTTTGCACAGAACTGCAAATAACATTTTATGATCAATTTGGCTGAATTTCTTTTGGCTGAATTTTGAAACAAATCGTAATACCATTTGTTTTTTTTTTTATTTCTATTTCAGCACTCAAGGGAGATACATTCAGAATACTTTTAAAGTTCGCTTGAATACATAACAGAATAAGAACAAAGGCATTTGAGATGCACCAGCTGTGATTCACTGTAAGAGATATCAATAAAATGAATACAAGCATTTATTCTTGATTAACGTGATTCCAAATTGTCACTGGGCGTTTATATTATGTTATATTTTACAGTTCAACCTTTGATATATCACTTGTCTATACATATGTTAAAGAAAACATGTAGCATTTTACCTTCACTTTTGACCAAAGAGATTTGGTATACATGCACTAGTGATTAAAAGTTCCAGAGAAAGTATTATAAAGCGAGTCTTGAGAGGACAACCCAATAGAAACGAAACCTTAAATAGTGGCCCACATTCAGTACTCAGTAACATTGTATAGCCACACACATAGTGTGCTTGTTGTGCCATATTCTTAGTTTTCGCGTAACTTAAATTATAATACACGTGTAGAGCAACTCCAAAGAAAGAGAGACAAATTTTAAATGAATGTGTCGGGTTAACGTTACCGTCGTTAACAGTGAGTTGCAACTGAAGCCAGAGCAATGGGAGTCTCGGGAAGTTGGCAAGGGAGGTACCGGGTAATTTATTCCTAGCAAAGCGGTCCAGAACATCACAACATTTGTGATAGTGGAGCTTTTAAATGACATCAAACACATTTTAGCATTATGACATTACTGAAAAGGCTATGAATATCGACTATTTTGACGCCAGAGGATCGCCCATAACGTGCATTTTTTGACGTTACGAGACTCCCATGTAAACAAAACATTTTAAAAAAATAAGACTAGAAGAGAAGGAACCATACTTTATAGACTAAAGAGGGAGAGCTGATATAAATAAGAGTTGAAAGCATTGCAAATGTCTATCTATATAAACAAACACATAATGTAGACACGTTTGAACAGAAGTAGTTTCTTGCTGGCTTTGATCCCATTATTCAACCTTGGCTTTCCTGGCTATACAGAAAGAGCTTCTTCAAACAAAATGAGGGAAAAATGCCTTGTTGTTTCAATCATACTAGTATTTTCTAGGAGGAAGATGAATCTCATTTAATATATCAAGTATAAATTAAGCGCAGAACAGAACAGGTTCAGTGCGCATCCAGCGCAGAAACCTGAACCCAAAATTATGTTTGTCTCATCATTGACCCGCATCTACATGTTTACTGAAATGCGTACGTTATGTAGGAGGCAGACAGCTCCAATTGTAGTAGTTGTGTCAATAAACATCAGGAAACATATAATCCCCCCGACAGGGGTCGATCCTAAGTAAACGTCTCTTACACAATACAAATGATATGAAGTTCTAACATATATCACTATCAGAATCTCTGACAGAGAAATACTATCAAATGTATCATACACAATACAAATGATATAAAGTTCTAACATATATCACTATCAGAATCTATGACCGAGAAATACTATCAAATGGCTCTTACACAATACAAATGATATAAAGTTCTAACATATATCACTATCAAAATCTCTGACAGAGAAATACTATCAAACGTCTCTTACACAATACAAATGATATAAAGTTCTAACACATATCACTATCAGAATCTCTGGCAGGGAAATACTATCAAATGTCTCTTACACAATACAAATGATATAAAGTTTTAACATATATCACTATCAGAATCTATGACCGAGAAATACTATCTAACATTTATTACTATCAGAAATCAGTTTCCAAATTTTATCAATTTAAATAAAGCGCCAAAATATTGCGCGCAGTTCGCTCGTGTCTCGTGTTTTCTGTGGCTGCTGTTCTTGGGTTAATTGCATTTATATTTAAGATACTTAATAAATTAAGGATCGGAAAATCATAAAACATCACATCGGAAAATTGACGGTATTGTCGTTTAGATGGTTCAGTCATTTTTGTTTATTATGTAGTATGTTGAATTACCACACATCAAAGTTGCGATCTGAGCTGTAATACGGTTGAAAGCCCCAAAATTCACCAAGCCACTGGAAACAAACTCGATTTTTTGGTCCATCATCACTTCTACCGACTACTGGTCTAAAATGTTTCTCAATAGTTTGGATAGCAATTAGATAGTCGTGTAAGCCATATATCTATATTTGTATATTATCTGGAAAATCGTTTAAAAGATTGTACGGATCAATAGCAATTGGAAATTCATGTTTTTGAAAACAGAAAATTCCATCGAATTTCTCATACTGTGTTTACCCTTGGATATAGTAGCTATTTTGTGTTTTAGGATTCAAATTCTTGGTTTTTATCGAATCACAGGGCTGCTCCTCCGTTCTGGTTTGTAAAAGGCGAAGATTTCCGGCGACTAACCGAAGCTTCCCGACTGCGTATTTTTACCTGACCAACCGATACTTTCACGCACAATTAACAAAAAACATTCAAATAATAAACATCGAGTGGAATTGCATTTTCCCCTGTTTACATGCGACTTACAACATTAACACAGAAGAATATCGGAAAACTTCTGCTTTTTTTGGCTGAATTTGGTGTTCACCATAGCCCCCTATTTTCTGTGTATTTATTGGACAACCTTTTGTCAACCCCACTATGCTTGACCTAATTGAACAGTATAAGCAAAGTAATTGCGTTATATCTCAGATTTGATTTCAATTAGATTCATCTTAATTTAATCCTTGTCTTATTACACCAGGATAATCTCGATTAATTAAACGTCTTTTTACAACAGGATAATCGCAATTAATTCCATAAATTATTACACCATGATAATCTTCACCAATTCCATGTCGTGATACACCATGATAATATTAATCAATTCTAAAGTATTATTTCACCACAATTATCTTGAATAATTCTGTGTTTTAAAACACCAAGACTATATTGATTCATTTTATGTCTCAATACATTTAGCGTTTTCATACATCAGGATTATCCTGATTAATTCAATGCATCAATATTGCAGATTAAACTCAACGAATTCCATGCCTTAATACACCAAGATAATCTGGATGTATTTCATGTGGTATAATACGCCACGATAATCTGTGTTAATTCGATGTCTGAATACACCGGGATAATATCCATTAAGTCAACATGTAGGCTAAATACACAAGGATAAACTTGATTGGTTCCATGTGATAATACGCCGGGATAATCTGGATTTAACGGGCATTAGATGTAATTATATCTAACTCTATTTTCACCTTAAATCAGAATGACATTTAAGCAATGGCAAACTTAATCTTAATCAGAAAACAGTTATTGATTGATTGATTGATTGACTGATGAAATACGCCATGCTTAAGGATATTTCACTGATATGACGGCGATGTATTCCAACAATAATTAACACTAGCACAACCAAGATGTAAAGCGTTTCCATAATGTTTGAAAATTACTTTCACTCCAGTGCTTAGTAAAGACAGTATTGCTACTTTTTAAACAAACTGCCTTTAGTCAGACGGCCAGAAGACATTGAAACTGAGATGCCCAGAGTTCAGAGAGCTATTTCTTGGTGACATTAGGTTGTTTTCCTGGTTGTTTTTAACAGTATCCCAGGAATTTACTGTGAGGCTGGCGAAGTGTGATAAACACAACACAAATACTAGCATATTAAATTCATACATTTGACAAAAAATTGTCATGGTTCATTTTAACACTGATAAAATCAGAATGACACACTGGGATAATCAAATCCCTTTCGGTGAAACAGTTCCATTATGAAGTGTTATAGTAGTATACCTGGCTGACATATAGCTTTAATTGTCCAATGATGAGAACAATACCTCCTGTATTGACCATCAGTCGGTGCTCTCTTGTTTCCTGACAGATGTTCAATGGTGCTACCTGCCGCCACTATGACAGTGATAGTGATATATCACCAGGTCTCGGGCTGTCACCATGTAATGTATGGGGACTCGAGCTAGACTTCTCAATAACAATACGACCTTAGGCTCAATCCCCGGAGATTCCATGACACAAATCTCACCTATTATCACTATAGCACAACCAATACGTGATACGGGATTTCAATCTAGCCGTTTTAACTAAAACTTACCAAATGGTGCATGCACTTCCGCCGTAGTGCAAGATTAGAGACAATTACTCATTTTATATCACAGTATGGACAAACAACCACCAGGTTTGCAAGTCTCGTTTCACAAGAATCTAAATACCTGGTGCGAAACATGTCAGAATCTCTTTTAAGAATATCTGACTTAGTTTCCTTCTTTACTACTCCACTTATGTGTTCCTTCTTTAAACTACGGAGGTACTTTCTAAATAGCCTTCTCTTAGGTGGTGTTTTGTTTTGTTTTAATGTCAACTCGTAGAGCTGGAATGGACAACTGTAAATCCCCAAAACATATAAATTGTCCCCAGAAGTGTAATAAATAACATGACATCTCTCCGATCACATGTCGTGACTAGAGTCCATTTGATGCACACAACGTGCCACACACCTAAGAGACGTTATCTTCGTTTTCTTTCCAATAGCTTGTTACGGTCACTTACTTCATGGACGTGAGAATTTGTTTCTGATTCTTAGTAATGCTCTATCCGGTTTGACTTGGGTTTAAACGGTAGATGACATTCTCTTTTTTATTCATTAAAGTTGTTATTTAACATTACAAAATAGCATTACCTTCTTCTCTAATGTCTGTAGGTTATCCATAACACCTTGAGGATTAAAATGTATCAAGAAATTTGGCCCCAATACGTTTCGTCAGTTTAAGTTTCTCGACACCCTTGTGCTAGCTTGGCCAATTTTTGCAAATATAGAACTATTTTCACTAGAACTGTTATTCACTTGCCCAAGTTGTGGCGTCTCGATGCCACTAAGCACAATGTTGACCACTACTATTGTTGAATAATTTTTGTGACTATTGTTGTCAACATATAGCTATACTATGGATATTGAAGGTCGTATTGTGTGGTAGGATTTTGGCCAGCAACACAGAGCCGTAGTCATTTAATGGTTGTAGTGTAAAACCGTTACTGATTTATTGGATGTTCCAGGTGTTTGTAAACATTGTAACACGCCCTGTTGTAATGCAGCATTAAAATGAAATTCTGCTTTCGTTGACTTCGCAATCGACGAGTACCTTTCCAAGTAACATCATTAATCTCCATTTATCTATCTTCTGGAGACTGTAATTTAATTTTCTCCTGCAGTTAATCTTATTTTCAGCATAATGGAACATGTAATTTGTTTAAATCCGTATCTCGTCCAGGCATGTTGATACACAAACTAATACACATTCAAACTCACGTTAGATTCGGCCAAATAGAGAATAGAACAGAAGGGTGTGGTACCGAAGTGTGCCTTAATGAATTAATGGGGATGTCGTCCTGACTAATATACCGGAATTTAACCACTCCGCATGTGTTGATCCTGCCATTTAAGATCGTATTTATTCTAAATAACATAATAAGCATAATAATAATAATACATTTAACCACACCAATCCTTGGATAAGTCTGTGTTCATAAGCATGTGGTTCAGTGTATGGAGTTAATTACAACAAACATTATCAATATTTTCTCTCTCATCCTGTTGCGGATATTCGTGAAAACAATCAATATCACCTTTGATAATAATTTTCAATTTAAAACAAATATTGAGTGACGAAATCCCTGAAAATTATCATAGTTCCCTAACGATTAGTATAGTTTATATTAAGTGATATTTATCATTTTAACAGGTGGTTTTCACACAGACTTATTTAACCAAAGGCTAATTAAAGCTAAATTCATGTATTGTCATAGATTAGAACAGATACAGTTGTTTAAAGCGAGTGCATGGCCAGGATAATTATATGGTGGTGTAGCCAGCAGACGTAATAAATGACATAGCAAAACGCAGTCCCAAGACAGCCTAATTGGTTTATATATTGATTCTTTGATTGGTCAGTTGATCGACTGGCTGGTTGGCTTGTTGGTTGATTGGTTGGCTGATCGCTTGCTTAATTTATTCATTGACTGATTGATTGACTGATCGATTAATCGATTGATTGATTGATGGATGGATGGATGGATGGATGATGGATGGATGGATGGATGGATGGAGTCAGTGAGTTTGCACAGAGTAAGCTCTACACGTAAACAAGTTTTGAATTCCAAGCTACATCGTTATTTGGTAGAAAACGATCGATCAAGTTTTAAAATAACATTGAAACTGACCTCAAATCCGCAAACATATATCCAATTTATACAAAATATTTCTCCAACCAGGAATTATGGTTGTTTAATTCGCATCCACTTTGTAAGAAAACAGTCCTACAGACACAATTCAGAAGGACATGGAGACAAATACACGGAGGGAAAAACGATTGGTTAACCTGGTCATAATTTACATCAATTTAGGGGGTCGCCGCAATAACGCTTTAATTTTCTCATGAAGTGCTGTAGTCGATGATGACAAAGAGGAAAAGAATCAACTTGAATAAAAAAACACAGATTGAAAATAAATTGTTCAAATTATTTTCAAGTCTAAGCAGGGTATAAGATCACAATACAAGCACTTTGGATGAATTTTCAGGCAATAGGTATGAGTCAGAGGTTATTTATATTAAAAACAGCCGCTGATGAAGTAAGGTAGTTTTGTCACAGATGGTTAGAAGAAAGGACATTTCAGCGGAAACCAATTAGTTCTGTTATTAGGAGTGTTTCAGACGTCTTCTGTGTGTATTTTCCTTTAACTGTCTGTCTGTAAAATAACATCGTCAGACTGGAAACACCTAAAATAGTGAACAGACAGATAGGCGGAAACAAAACCATTTAAATGGTCTTAAAGTGTAATCAGATCAATCAGTCGTCATAAAATTACCTAATCGGATGACATTATTTACAATTATCAATTATCTTTCGACGTGTTCTATATAATTTAACATCGGTTTACCCACAATACTTTCGACAGACCTTTATCTGTTATCATACGTCGTCCAACGAGCATAGACAATTAGGATATACACCCGGATGGAAGATTAAACCAGGTACTTCAAAATTTGTACACTCTTAAAAATAAGGGTTATTTGAGGGTTCTTTAGAAAAGAGGATGTTTCTAAATGGAATCGGGGTGGTTCTTCACGGAACCATATGGACAAACACTTGGGATTTTTATATAAAAAGAAAGAGAACAATATATGTTCTGAGACCAGGTTCTGCCAGGATTCTGTTGGCTATTTGCCAGCTCTAGTCCATTAAGTTACACATCCGGGTATTCCCATCATATCTCACAAATTGAACTATAAAAGCCCTCAGGCACTGTCTGACTTCCACTCTAAATTTAGGACCGCTGCAGAGGCTGTGATTTATCGTAGAGCGCCAATCTGGAAGAAAGCTCAATTGGAAGATTCAATCATGCTCCCCATTGCATCGGAGTTTTATTATATATTTCCGGAAGTCTTCTGATATAGCCAACATTCGTTCGTGCAGACAATTATATTTTATTTTGTGTTTGTGTCGATAGACGCGTGGAATGGATGTCCACATCTTTGCGTCGTGTCCAAAGGTCAGATGCGTATAGATTTATACCATTATACGTTAGAAGTTAACCTCTCCACGGAATCAATCTTGGTCAGTTTTAGGGCTCAGGTCTAACTTAGATGTCGGAACGCTACATTCAATCAGTGCCTGGCTA
>JAVFBW010181675.1:0-20108 GCA_034783835.1 Mopalia ciliata
AGTAGAACCTGTGAGAACCCCGTGGCCCTTTACATGAAAAGAACCAGCGTAATGTTGTCCATAAAACCAAGAACAGCAGGCTTACAGTAAGCTGAAAAGTCTAAATTCTGACCACGCATAAAATCCAAGCACCCATAAATGCGACTTTTATGCGTCTGCACTGTCGCTCGTTATAAATAATTTTAACCAGTCGCAATCACAAAAATGTGTAACATTTTGACTTATTTAGAATGTAGAGTGGATGAACCACTCAAAATCTTCATATTGTCCACTATTTTTAACATAAAGGTGTCATAAAGTGAAGAGTATCCCAATCTAGTGAAAGTATTTCAGCCCTTAAAATTGGCAATGCTGAGCAAAAGTTGAAGTAAAGTTAATTTGCTTCAGCATTTTTTATGCCAAAGCCACACATGTCAGTCAGGCTTGTCAATGTTTGAAATAAAACATGTTGTGTAAATTTTATTTGTTGTCTTCATGTATCAATTTTGCAATAAATTAGCAACTTTTTATCTTTGCTATGCAACATTGTAACTTTGCTCAACAATAATCAAAAGCATGTCTGATATCTGGGTCAACATCTTTGTTTCACTGTCAAGGCCTATCTGGTCTTCATTTTAAGCCCTGCTTATGTCGCACTGCGATGCGATAGAACTGATGGCGACTGAACACAACTGAGCGCTTATGTCACAAAACACCCCGAACGTCAAAGACTACACGCAACTCACTGGAACTAGTTGATCGCAGTCGTAAGAGCGCTTATGTCACTTGCGATTGCTAAGAACTACTCACGATCAGTTGCAACTGGACGTAGAAAGTAGAACATGTGCGACTATCTGGAACTGAACGGCAACTAGTTGCCGATAGACGCAGCAGAGATGCTGATGCGCTTACGTCACATTCAAGGCAACGACTGATTAGTTGCCGTCGATCGTCAACTGGTCCACTGAAACTGATCGGAACTAGTTCTCACAAGACGTAACTGCGACATACGCTAGGCTTTATATACACATTTATATTTGTTTCAAGGCTGTTTTTCAATCCAAGTTATTTATAGTCTCCGAGATGTGTTTTATCGTGATGTGCTGACGTGGCCATTTGGTGCACTGAAACTGACTTGCCCAAAACAAAATCAGTGCAATATAACATCGCTCCATCACCCCATCGCTCCATCGCATCACTCCATCGCTCATTGCATTGCTCCATTGCTCCATCGCATCACCCCATCACATCGCTTCATCCCCCTATCGCATTGCTCCATCGCCCCATCACATCGCTCCATCGCGTCATCGCATCGCTCCATCTCCCCATAGCATCGCTTCATCGCCACATCGCATCGCTCCATCGCCCCATCGCATCGCTTCATCGCCCCATCGCATCGCTTCATCGCCTCATCGCATTGCTCCATCGCGCCATCACATCGCTTCATCGCGTCATCGCATCGCTCCATCGGCCAATCGCATCGCTTCATCGCTCTATTGCATCGTTACATCACGCCATCGCATCGCACTATCGCCTCCATCGCATCGCTCCATCGCATCGCTCCATCGCATCGCTCCATCGCATTGCACCATCGCGCCATCGCATCGCTCCATTGCTCCATCGCATCGCCCCTTCGCCCCATCGCATTGTACCATCGCCCCTTAGCTCTGAAAACCGTATGCAAATAACGATGGTCCCTATCGGCCATCATACGGCCATCATAACTTCGCGCTTTGCATCGCAACTTCGTAACTTCGCATCGCAACTTCGCTTCGTGGAGCTTGTAAAGCAAAGAGAGGCAGTTTGACCCTTCTCGGCCATCATAGATGTCATGACACGCAATTGCCGCTTTATAATTTTTATGATAAATGCCTACTCTTAACTTTGTCAGAAACAGTTCATTGATATTATCAATCAATTTTATTGAACCACGCTGTAAGGAACACCGTTAGTGCCGAGCCAGTCATTTTTTTTCCACATGTCGCAATTACGAAATAGTTATGTCTTAATTAGCACTTCGTTGACTCGAAACTACGAGGTAGCTATCTCTTAATTCCGAGTAACTTAACTGCTATGTCGTAATTACGAGTTAGGTCGTTAACACGATAGGCCTATAGCTCGTAATAGCGAGATATGTGAAAAATGTGAATTTGATGTGGCACTAATATATATGTTTGAAAACGTGTTTCAGCCAGTGTAAAATAAGTTGGATTTACAGGGTAGCCTACATTAAAAATACATATCAATTTAAAGTGATTTATGTCAAAGTATAAATTTAAATAGAGATCTGAAAACTCCAAGCAAACGATTCGACTGGACAAAAGTGTCTTCATTTTGGGTCGAGTCAGAATAATTAATCCGTTCCACTTGAGGCAACTTGATGTTTGAAAACACTGTTTGAGTACGTATACATGGATGGACTATACATCCGGGTATCTGAGACATGCAAAATATATCCGTGGCTTGTATACAGCTGCCGTTGCAAATCTACTTTATTTATACAACTAATAAATAAATACAATCAACGGATAAGTGTATCTGAACCGTTTCTGGGGGATTCACCCTGGGTTGGACACTCAATACAGATTATACTCACTTTTATCTAAGGACCAATCAGAATGCTTATTTCTGCAACATGATAAATAAGGGATAATGATTGCTTGCCCTTATATAGACAGGTTGTTGGAAGATTACAATCAAGTTGCATATGAAATTAACCTAGCTTGAGCGCCTAAGGCATTTATCATACGAGTTTGCTTTCACATATATGGTTCTATATTATAGCCTCACCGCAAGATGCCGAACAAACGGCCTTTGCGACCGTGATGTTGTTAACCTACATCTACGCAATTATGGGAATATTTGTCTGGGACAGAAAAAAACTTATCTGAATAGATGATAGCTGATCGAATGTCGATTTAGTGAAAGATTCAAATTCAATATATAAGGCTACACACTGTGGTGTTTTTCACAGATACTTATCACCCAGCATGCAAGAGATTGTTTGCGAAACTCGGTAAGCGGTCTACGCATTGGAAACGAAAATGTCGTTTGTTTGTGATAATTGTTCACGCACTTTTACCCGCAACCACGACATATTGTGTCATAAAGAAAACAAGACCCGGATGATCTCGTTCTTGATCTGGGAGAGGTACTATCGGAAAATAGTGACTCAAGCGGGATGAATTCAGATTTAACCCAAAATACCGACGCAGAGGAGAGCTCCACGAAGACTCTGAACGAGATGATGCAGTGCCTGACGTCTGGGAAGACCTGGTGAATGCTGTTCTGGGGGCACACAAAGGAGTTATTTATGAGACAACTGAGAGTAACCATGATAAGGCTAACATCCAAGGGGCTTATCGAAACACTCTACCCTAGATTCAGAAATCCAGCAGAACAAAATATATTGATCTGTATCGAAAGAAAGTTGCGTTCTTCTGATTTTTTTTGTGCGCTACGTCACGTGATACGCTATAACATGGGCATCAGACCCCAATGCCGGTTAGCGTATCCATTTGTCTATTGTATACTTCTAGTTCATAGTCATCTGATTTTACCTATTTTCCCCTGAAATAGTCATCATGGTTTCCCAGATATGGTCTGCAAGAAGCATGTTTTCACGAATTGGAGTCACAGACCCCTTCGTTGATTTTCAGAACACATGTTATAACTAGTCTATTACGTATCTTAGAAAGTCTAAAAAATTTAAAATACAGCTTTCAGAAAATATTAAAAACCATCAAGGACGAACGTGTAAAGAAATAACGAGGCACCGTTTACTACATAGCATTGTGCTCTTTGCAATGGTACAAATATAAAGTTTCCAACATGAATATATTTTTTTATAGAAATACCCCTTATTTAACGCATACAAATGACTTTTCACTGCATTGTCACCTTATATTACCTATCGATTGTGCATTACACGAATGACAAGATAATGTAGAAAGATAGAGATTTGTTACCAAGAGATGAAGCTATGCTTGGATTTCACCCACGTGACTTCTAGCTTGACAACCGATGCTATCAGCCATGTTGGTGTCCCTCAAAGCGTAATCAACGCAAAGAAAACACAGTAGAGAGAACGTGTGGCAATGGGTTTATTAATTGTAGTAGGTTGTTCGATGAAAAGCTGATCAGAGAAAGAAGAATGAGGTGGATTTCAGCATTACTCCGCGAGGGCGTTAAGACAAAAGATATTCGGCAAAATGACCATTTACATTTATCCAGTGTGCATGCCAGATTGTCATTTATCCGTGTAGGCTTCAATGTGAAACATCACAGTAGCGACATGGGAGTAGGTTTAAACAAGTCCTGCTTACAGTCAAGGCAATGAAAAGAAACTATTGTTCCATCGCTCTCCGTAACAATCCAGATATAAATAAACGGGTGGTTCATTCATTTTAGAAAATATTTCTTTCGCAGCTACACCATGCTTCCCGGAAAGAACGAGACCACCAACTGAAGTTACGAATCCACATACCATTTGGTTGAAGTTTTCTAAACCTTTTTAGTTTTTGAATTGTTGTTTGGTATAGTAGCTGGTCTCCAGAACCAAATAGGAGAGCAAATCAAATAACGTCTCTTAATGTGCGCTCCAGAGCTTTAGCGTACTAGGAAAGCACTGGAACATGAGTAGAAAGGCCTTCCGGTTTTTTATCCTGTGACTCCACCGACATTTCGAAATAAAAAGACTTTGTATTGTAAGTACTGTATATTTTGGGCTACTATTTAAAAAAATTACACCCGCCGAGGGACACCAACATGGCGGACATCCAATTAAAAATAAATTTCTTCTCAGGTAAGCCTGTCTGTCAATTACGATAAACACAAGTAAAACAAAACGAATAGAAGAATTAACCGATTGATGTTTATCGTAATGCACAGGGATAATTCACTTTTATGTACTGACCCAAATATTACACTATATACTGGTAAATGGACTGGTGACAGAGGTGAGATTTTAACCAACGCTTCCGAACAGTCAGTTAATTGACTAGTTTTTAAACCTTTTTGTGTGATACCCGTCCTGGGATTACATATACCAGACAAACTGAACTAAAAATTAACCTATACCTGTCAACGATGTTTAAGAGTGAAATCTATTGTTATCATCAACCAATAATCGCACATCCAAAAATAGGAAATCTACCGGGAGTACGAGACAAAGTCTTGCCACTGTCTGACACCATTTACAAACGTATGTTAATATTCACGCCAGAGCTATGTCCTCTTCGCAGTCTTTAATTAATGACAGTAATCAATTAATTTAATATTGTTGGCCGTTTCGTGACTACAGTTCGTGTGTCCATTGGCTTTTCTAACTTTGTCTGGGGTTCATCGAGCTTGTAAACAAATCAGCGGCGCTAGCTTATATCATGGCTTAGTCTAATGACGGTTACAAAAACTCATCAGGCATAAAACCAGAGCCGTTTTCCAATAAAGGTTTCGGATTCCGGAGCTATATTCACTCTTCAGCTTTGAGACCCGTCTGGCTCAAATGAAATATAAAAAGAGCAGATCATAATTTGCTCCCCTTAGATCTGACATATAGACCTTCGAATGGTGTTCCATGGCGACCTAGTGGGGTAAGAAAAGGGTTACTGTCCAATAAAATCACTTGTCATTGACACTGTTTCGAGAGAAGGGCTGTTATCGGATCATCCAATCGAAGCTGTTGGTCAGATCTGCACATGCGACACAACAGACCACAAACGTCGCATTTATCAGATTGGACTACCTCTTCGGGTTGGTTCGAGTTCTATATGGCTTTCACCTGGCAGTATTGGATTGCATGAAGAAGTCTACGAGGAAGCTAGAAAACGCCCAAAATATCAAACTAAATAAAATATAACAAACGAATTCTCAAAACTTCTCGTTGAACGACATGAGCAGAAATTTGGTCAATGTAATGTACACATTTACTACATAACAGTAAGAAAAAACTGACAATAATTCCATTAACGTATTTAGGTACTAGTGTCTTTTCGTGAGCATGCGTATCTCCTGGCTAAGTACTGTGGTTACTTTCATCTCTCGGTCTACTTCCGGTCCACCGATTTGCTTCAGAGCGAGTTCTGCGGAAGCTCTGACATCGGCAATCACATCATTCCTCCTGAAACGTAAATTTTACAAACACAAAAAATCATTATAGACATGCCATGTTAATAATTGCAATATGTTTTTCAAATGATGGAACAGGCTATCCATCTATGTAACACCGGTCCGCTAAATAGATTATCGATATCATGGATATGAGTTTTCGACAAAGAAACCTTCCAACAAAGATCATAAATCCATTTAATTAACATATGACGAAACAAATAAAAAAATTTCAGCACGGTTTTTGAAATCGGAATTATATGCTAGTGGTACAAACCGCTCACCATATGTGAACCAATTCTTTAAGTGCTGATTTAATTTTGAGCTTCCCAATGGCGATGCAGCCCGCCTCCCTCACCAAACGGTCCCTGTCCCGCAGGCTGTGACGTAAGAGATTCACCGTGGAGTCCTGATCGGAACCAATACGAGCCATACAAATAGCGGCTACTGCACGAACGTCAGCACGAGCGTCAGATAAAAGGTCCTGTAAAGCGTCTATCACCGCGGGGCTTTTAAACTTTGCTGAAACAAAGACAAACATTTCAAGGTTTGGTGCTGATTGTTAAGCCAGTTAAGGTAAGTGACGGAATGGTTACCGATGGAGATTAAATGTATATTTTAGAGCTTCAACAAGACTTATCATGACCAAAAAAATGACTTTTATGTAGCCTATCGACCGCTAATAAAACATCTGGTAAAGACAAAAAACTCATCCTATGCGGGCCATGCCACGAACGAAGACCAAGCATTTCCATATTTTTTATAAAACACCGTTTCTGAGTTTTCTTTCTTCTAAATTGTCTTCCAAACTTCAATGGCTCGTCGAGCAAATTCACAGCCTAGCAAACGTATTTCCACAGAAGACACATTATAATGTGAGGAGCAAATAAAAGGTGTTGTGGAACACTGGGCGAAGTATCATTCTGAAGTTCATGGGCTATGTATCTCACTGAATGAGTCTATGAGAATCACCAAACCCATTTAGTGTGGCGTGGAGCACTGTTTAGTTGCAAGTTTTGTATCCTTCCTGCCCTGCACCATGTTACAGGTTCGTTCGTTCAAGCGGTCATTGCTGGTCATTTGTCGAAGTCGATTTCCTTCATTCTCTTTGGCCTGGCAATTTCAGTGGAACAACATTAATGAAGACTACACAGCGATTATCCAACAAAACAAAATCCCCAATACCGGATCAACACAGAACATACATTTTGTGATTATATGTTAACAGGTATATCAAATCTACCAACCCAAATGTTCAATGGCCTCAACACGGACTGATGAATCCATATTGAATACGGCTTCCATGGCAACGCTCTCCTTTGCTTGTTCTTCCATTCTGATCCAAAATGGGACATACTCTCCTTCTTCTAGACAGAACTCTAGAGAGGACAAAATTACTCATTTATTTTATGAGATGACGCCTACCTATACGAGCATTCATTTTCATACACGGTTTCAGCACTTTTTTTTGGGTCAAGGACAAAGTTTAACCGTGGTGAATTTAAACAAGGTCCCTAAAAAGGTTAATAAAACACAATTCAAGAAAAAAGTAATTGTATGATTCTCCATAATCTAATCATTTGTTGGATATATATTTATTTGACAAGATGACGCCTAAAAATATAAGTTCAACCGTGGCGAATTTAAGCAAGATCCCTCATAAGACAACAAAACACAAGTCAAGTGTTACACTCATTTGTGTGCCTATGACATAAGTATAGGCCTACTAACATATTTGACGGGAGAAAGTTTTGTGTGTTTTATATTTCTGATGTTTTTTTAAGAAAAGGTAAATAATCTACAAATCAAAAAAAAAGTATTTGGAGAAGTGTCAATGAAGTCGTGAGTGTACCCAAAAACGCCTCTTTTGAAAGAATGTTGTTGTTATTGTTCACTTCCATTTCTCTCCTAAGAATGCCGTCTAACCAAGATAGACGATCCGATCCGTAAAGTTCATTTATCTCTGCGTTAAAAATAGAACACACCTCCGGCCAAAACCTGAAAAAGTTAATATTTGTTATATATTTGGTGTTTGTAACTTTCAAGAACATTTATAACTTGTTCAAGAATGTCTGACGCCACGACGTCTGTAAGAGCAGTTTGGGTGGCTTCAAGAAGTTATAAGGGAACGAGGGGAACGGTACTAAATTTAGATTAGTTTAGTTATTGGAGAAAGAAATAAATGTTATATTTGATATTTAAAGACAAAATAAGTAATTCCAAAAAGTTGAATCTATCCTCGCCATTTCCATCGGATAATTCCATGAAATTGCAGAGTTATCGGAACAACAAGGTAAATACCGACCCTCTTATTCATTGAAAGAGGTCAAATCAAAAGGACGGTTTGAAACTAATCAAAGCACGACTGTTTATTAAACATTTTATTTAGGTTATCACCTGTCCCATTCGATTTCGACACACTGGCCAAAGCTCTCTTCCCAAAATGCATTAGGCTGTTGTTGTAATCTCTGGTTAGTTTCCGGTATGCTGGTATCGATAGAGATCGATATGTTTGGATTGATTTTCCGCCTTTGCGATGAAACAGGTCGACCGTGAGAACCTTCTATGTCTGAAAACTCAATGTGATTTACTCCATGATACAAGCAAACATGTTACATTTCTGACAGATTGGTGGCCGTTGTATGATCTTGGATCTCGCATAATTGGTTAGAAGGGGTTGTGGTGATACTGGTGACCATTTGATTCAAACCGGAGACCGACTTACCTCTATGACTAGCGTTCAGCCCGCTTGGTCATAGACTAGGGCCATTTGAATGTAGTAGCCTAATATGGATAAAACGATAATAAAAGTTCGTAAACAAAAATTTTATGCACCCGTTTTTTATTTTTGTTTTTGTAAAAGTAAAGGGGTGTATAATGATGATTGCTTATACCATATAGCTGAGGCTTTGTATCACAGCCTTATGAATTCCAGCATTAATTGGTCAATTCCAGTAGCGGAATTCTTTTTAAACTAATACCCAGAAATGTCAAGTCGATCAAAGGTAATAGAGCCGACCGGTACCGGTACAATGGACATAATTAAATGGGCGTAGCTTGTTTTCCTAAAATGTAAAGGACTCATTGTACAAATGCAGCCATGCAGAGCAAATACCACCGGAATCAGATTACCAATTGTTTGGACTGTATGTTGGTTAGTTAGATGTGAAATACAAGTCGTCATTTTGGTTACAATCGCCACTTTAATATCGATATTATTTGAGGTAGGTTGCTCTTCATGACCTTATATTTTCGATATTTTAAGGAGCATTTGCAGACTCGACCATTTGTAATAACGGTTTAAGGGGATTCCCCTAATTCACACCATTTTGATTGGTCGATTGACGGTAAAGAATTACAGTACGAAACAGCCGACCAATAAAAACTCCGCAAATAAGGGGAATCACCTGTCATCGTTACTACAAATGGCACTGTGATAATCCCCCTTTATAAAACAGGCGTTAAGATTGTAATCTTTTATTATTTGCCGCTATGAGCCCGGTATTGATGCACATTGACATTTATCACGGCCTAGTGACGCCAACTTACTTTTCTTCGATATTTAATAATTATGTAGGCATCTATCGATAGGAGAGTGAAAGAATGAAAGGGGAAAAGAGTTCAGCGCTACAAATGATATTTTCTTTTGAGTTTATAAGAACTTTGAATATTGTCTTAGAGTTAAAGTGTATTTATGTGGAAATTCCAGGGTTTCTTAGATCCATTCTTAGAACGTCATTTTACCTTTTAGTTTGATCATGATCTCCTTGTCAGCGTGGCTGTAACTGATCATCAAATCTCGCGCAACATCCGGCAGACCAGAGGGCTGAGGGGAATTGGGGTTGGTTGAACGCGGGCTTGTCTTCACGCTCAACAATGTTAAGTTCGTACCCTCGATCGTGTTCTGGGTTCGCATATCTAAACAAATAAAAGAGTGAGGAATTGTACAAAAACATTTTTTCATGTATGTGTCCCCTTATTATAGTGGGTCCAATACTCTCGATTCATAACAAATTTATATTGATACTAATTTCAACTGTTTTTTGGTTCGTGTACTTGAAAGTAACCGCATAAGTCCCTTGCCATACTAAAAGGGTATTGTGCGTTCCAGTATTCAAATACGTTACAGTTATGTCCTTTTGATTGGGTATATTAAATGAGACCGAAAGCTGAGGTCTATCTAGCTGACCAATGGGGCTCTTTATAACTGAATATAGATCAAGTTAAAATAAACATAACTATTGTGTTAAATGGCATTTCTTTAGTTAATAAGAACAGTAAAACAGCACTGAACTCCAGTACAGATCTACAAGACGTAGAGAAATTTCAAGTATCGGATCGAACTCAAAGTGGCCAAGAGAATGGGTGCCAGTGAATGGTTAAGGTCGGAAATATTGTGTGAAATAGATTTTGGTAATTGGTCAAGCTTTATATTATTATATGCATCAATACATTTGGTGTATAGGTGGTTCTGTTTGTGTGATACAAATGGGATGCAAACAGGGCCAAAATAACTTTATAGACGCATATATGCTATTAAATACACGGCCTAACTTTAAACGTATTAGAACATACAAGGATAACAGTTTAGCGTGATCTCATTCCGTATCAAGAGCATTTTACTATATGTATGATGACGATGGATTCCACCAGTAACTGACAGATAGAGCATCCATACAATTAAGGGACGTAGCCAGTATGTAGTATTGTAAGCCCGGGCCTACACTTTTTTGGCCATGTTATCCTTTCATAATAAACACCCATAATTCAAATCAAAAAGCTTGATGGACGAGCTTAAGAGTCAAGACAGGAAAAACTATTGAAATGAACGTATCAAGAACATGGCTAAATTACGTGCCTGTTTCTTCTGTCATCTAGGCTGTCATTTCTATCGCGTGCCGTTTCACTTAACACTCTACTCGCGGAAAAATTCTAGGATCCGATATTGTCCGTTTTTTAAAAAAGCTACAGCAGTTTGTCTGATTTTGATGGTCCTACATTGCAGACTAAAACACCCAACACACAATTCAAATAACATTTTACGTCTTGCGGCGGAAATATGGGGAACGATTAATTGAATTGAATAAGCCAGTTCGAAGATACCTTCGACCTAATATAAGAGAAGGCTAGAGCTATTCGACGATTGCCATCGGATGCAAATTTAGCACAGCATCAACATCAATCGCAAAGTCTCTGTGGATGTTCATGAGTGCCAAACCGTTGAGTCTCTCTTCATTAATGGCAGAACGCATGTAGTTTTTGTTTTTGCGCACTGACCTGGAAGAGCTTTCAGCAGCTGCCGAATATATTGGCATGGTACATTTACTAGCTACAGTTTAATCTGGGATTAAAATATAAAGGGATCTGAAGCTCGACCTAACCTAGGCCCAATCCACATAAAGCCAGTTACTCGGTATTTTTCTCATTCGTCTGTTTCCGTAAAGCGTTCGGAAAACGGGTCAGCTTGACAGTTGTCAATGCGCATGTGCATTAACATGGATATAGAAAGTTTATGAGTGTCTCCCTCCTTCACAATTAGTTTGGGCGTTTTAAAGCTCTGAGAAACATATAAATAGTTATATAAGAACGAGCATTAACTTCTCCTCTATTGATATTCAATGTCAGTTAGGCGGAAAAACAAGTATGATTGAGAACATTCAGGCCACCAATAAACCCAAAACATTGAAAATTTACTATTTGCTCGATTTCCGCAGTTTTTGCAGTCTAAAAAATTATCGAAATATTAATTTATCTGAATTTTGAATGAAACTTAACGAGCATTAAAATCTCTTTGACGGATTTTATATGTTTGACAGGGGCGTGAATGGAAAAATGACTTAGCGGTTCGGGACACTATAAGAGTCCCGATCTTCTCTTCTCAATCTTTTTCCACGAATACAAGGTTTTTATAGTCCAACACTAGATCGTTTGTCAATGCCGCTTCTCGGAGTTATAATTATACTTTTTACGGAATTAAAGATAGTCGTTTATGAATATGTACTTAAAGTCTTTTTATTTCTGAAATCAACTGTAAAACGAAAATATTAAAGAGTAAAACCAAGTAATTTTCGTTTAAAACCACTGCCTTCTTCGCTTGCAAACCTGTATAGCGTCTCGCCAGTTCCCGCGCACCGGGAGAGAGTTCGTGATTGCATCGGTAATTCAAGGTTAAAGCCTGCTATCCCCGTATATTGTAACCCAGGTTGAATCAAATGCAATTACTGGCTATACTTGTATAAAATACATTTACTAGCTATAGTTATATCAAAGACATTTCTGGCCTATCTTTGTATCTACAAGTATCAGAAGTTGTATAAAAGTAAGATTACTCTGTACATCTACCCTGCTAATTTTAAATGTATTAATTAGTATTGAATTACGTATTTTAACTCGTTTGTTTTTTTAAATTTCAAAGTGACATTGAATGATGTGTCTTAAATTAGCAAGAGGCCAAGTAACCAGAATGATTCTTGGTACAATCCTCTCTCTCCAGGAAAAACTGACTGGTCATGGTCAGACACACAACTGACCATCAATATATATCCCTAGTGTTACTGGTCAACAA
Source organism: Mopalia ciliata (assembly GCA_034783835.1). Classification (NCBI taxonomy): domain Eukaryota; kingdom Metazoa; phylum Mollusca; class Polyplacophora; order Chitonida; family Mopaliidae; genus Mopalia; species Mopalia ciliata. The sequence continues at coordinate 12,650 of JAVFBW010181675.1, forward strand.
GGGATAGCTAAGTGTACCATCATTCATCATGTGACTGATTGAGACACCCCTTTGATATAGTGACATACAGAGCACCTTTTTAAAGGCCACACAAGGGACCAGATGAAGTGTCCTGCTAATTGGGGTTGCCCTGAGAAGTGAATCAACTTAGCGTAACGTTTTGTTTTTCTAGGACTTAACTAGGTGTCCTCCCAGATTGGTGTTTCTTAAAGCGAGGTTGCACTGTATATACATATATTTCATATTATCGTGTTTACAACTTGAAAATTCCTGGCTTCAATTCGTCCTTGCAATTAAAAGTCCAGGCTAGTTTAGATTTTCCCCCAGTGCTAAGTAAATACAGTATTTTTACTCTCCAAAAAAACTGTCCTTATTCAGAAGGTCAGCATTTTTCAGAACCAGCCTGTGTGCGTTCTGCAAAGACTAATGAACGGACGGAAGAACGGGGAAACAAACGAATCGGCCAAGTCCAACGTTATATCCTTTCTATAAATCAGTGGCGGTCGCTTTAAGATCTTGTCGGATTTATCCAAACGGTATACCCCCTCTCTGCTACGAATTGCAATCCTGGATTCCGTGCATACCCGTCGCTTTCCGCGATGTTTGTTCTTGTTGAGTTTCAGCATTCTAGCAGCATTGGCTTTAAGATACACCAGGGCCATCTTGTTTTGCAGGTCTTTAATTTGCTGGTCTGTGGCAAACGTCGCCCAGTATATTGGCGGAAATTAATACACGATGGCCTGTGAGTTTACGAGAGTTGTCTTAGTCTCGTCCACTATAGCAACCCTCGCGAAAATATGATTGAGTTTCAGAAGGAAAACTCGAAGTCGGTTAGAGCGCTGGCCTTGAGCGCTGACCTGAGTTCGAATCCTGGTGGAGCAAACGGAATTTTCATTCTCCACAAGAAAAATATTGACGAAGTGATGGTACTCGGTACCTTAGAATTACATGTAAGATCTGATTTTAATCGGATGAAAATTGACATACATGCAGTTATAGATTTGAATGACTGAATTACGTTATGGAACAAACGAAATATATAATTAAATAAATAAATTAAAAAAAAAATAAATAAAAAAAAAAAAAATAAAAAAAATAAAAATAATAAAAAATAAAAAAATATAAAATTAAATAAATATGAATAAATAAATAAATAAATAAACCCTTACCAGAGCTGGACCTGGTCATATATTTGTCCCGCAGATCAGGAGGCGGCTTGGTTCCATTCCGTCTACACCAATCTGATCTGTATTTCTTAAACATTTCAAGACAACTCTTTTTGTCGTTGACGACCAAGTTAAATAATTAAAGCCGTATGTCTTGGCTATTTGACGATCCGTTTAAATGGTGGTTCGCTAAGCCGATGAGCAAATGTTTGGTTGTTTGGAAGTTCCATAGACGGCCGTGTGGCGGAGTGGTCAAAGTGGCCGGCATTTACTACTGGCGATTAGGTGACATGCAGGCTTCAACCGGCTTGATTTTCTGAACAAGAATCTCTTTAAACTTAGAGAGTGTTATCCCCAAAAATATGTTTGTATATATATTGAAACTGTTTCGCAATCATTAGTAAAATCAACAATGTTGTAACGTAACACGTTGAAGCTTCAACATCGAAGCAGTTACTTCTCTTACATTATTAATTATCAACATCTTCTGTGCTATATATAATTCCACGTGATTGCTATAAGTGATCGGTATATTTACCCTGGGCGATTTGGTGCCTATTAATCCAAGGATCCTGATTCACGTTAGGGTCCCAGATCTCAAATATGTCCGAACAATAGACTCAGACTTACAAAGAAAGCGTTATTCCTAAATAAAAAAAAGTTCTAAAATAAAAAGGCTAATGCAACGATTTGGTCAACTGCATGACGAACTTATACTTCCTTATTTACATATTCAATTTTCAGATTTTCTCGGAAATGACTTGGCCGCCTTATAATCTGCTCATGTCGAAATGTGCGGCGATTCTGGTGCCTGGGATACTCCTATAGCTGGGGTGCCAAAATTCCCTGTATCTCTGTGAGAGCAAAATTCCAGTTAGGCCTATTTGGGATTTTTCCTGTCAGCTCTGGAGTCATCTATATCCTATAATTTAACTAGATCCAGGCATTTACTGTATACTGTATGTTTACCATCATATTTCAGAAAATACACAGGAGTAAAGTCTGCATGGCTATATAGGCCTACATGAAACGTCTCTGCATGTTCCGTGTAACTCTGCGAAATAGGTTATCATAAACATTCAGCTATTATTATGTTCCCGTTTGTTTTACGTGGACGTACTAGAAGACAGTCAGTGGGCCGTTGCGTGTACTTGTCATTTTGCCAAGTTATTGACAAAGCGAATGCATACAGGCCTAAATATTGCGAGGATAAGTTACATGGTTAAGGTTGCAGGGGTATAGCCTACATGGACTACATTGACTTTATATAGTCGACGATTCTTGTGAGTGCTTCACCGCCAAATCGGCCTATGCTATAAGATAATACCGTACTTTAAAGCGTTTCTCTTCTCTACAATAAAATGTATATAGATAAAACTGGCATCATTTCTTGGTTAGAATAGTGCTTTCTTATTTTCTAATCGAACTATATCCATTTCATAATTGGATCTAAAACCTTGGGTATTGCTTAAAATACAGTTACATTCACTTAAATCACTTAACAGAAGAGTTCAACAAATATTGACCAACCAAATAGGCGGCCTACGTTTATAGTATAGTGTTTATCTTTGACAGTTCACAAATGATATTAACCTGTAATACGCAAGGGTAATAATCGGGCGACGTCATGAATAGGGCTCGACACGCGGAAAATGTCAGCTTCCAGTGATCGTAGGTAGGTATATATACTCGTAACCCTCAGGTGCTTTTATAAGATGAAAAGACGATAAGTCATTATCATATTTAAGAATGTTTAATGGTCACCTTCCAAGGAATATAGGGGTTATTGCAGCCAAGACCATCGCTTTAAACACACCTGGCGTAGGTTTAATTGCGAAAACATATAACACTGCTTTTCGTTTCTGTACCTTATAGGCCTAACAATCAGAAATATATATAGCAAGACAATTTGCCTGTTTTCATTTATTCAAAATATATAACTTGTTTAAGAGGCATTAAGAAGCTGATGTACTAAACATAAGACAAATCGTTATGGATTACAACTTCTAGGTTATAACGACAAACGGCCAATCCTCGCGAGTCTAGCTTGCCACTGTAACAACGTTCGATCGTATTAAAGATGTGTATGATGAATATGAGGAAAATGAAAATATAACTGCCACGTGTTAACGATTTCTGGTTTGAATGAAAAATTGCCCTAAATATTCGAAAAACTATACCCATTTAAAATATAGGCATATGGAAAATTTGGTCAAAAGTGACAAAATCTATATCTTTAAGCTTTTTATATTTCTGCCAATCATGGGTCATCGGAATTAAGTTTGTATTGTAGCTGAGATAGTTTTCATTTTTCAGAATAAAGTCAATTTTGTGAGCGTTTCTTTATTAAGTTTATCTTCTCTATAGACAAGATTTTTATTCCGAACTACTCTGCCCCTGCCAAAGATGTTCTATAGGATTACTTTAGAACACATTGTCAAATAGAACTCCAATATGTTTTTCTATGGGAATCCTATAGAACTTCTATAGAGCATACTCTCCTAAAGAACTCCAACAATAGGACATGCTTTCAACAGAACTTCAACAATTATTTCTATAAAAAAAATATAGAACATAATCTTCATGGAATTCTATTGAACTCTTCTCTGTAGCCTAATTGCGTTGTGAAGGTATAAAATAATTTAGTAGAACGCATATTCGTCAGTGTTTATATACACATATTACTGTTTCGGGAAATATTTATGCTTACTCCATGTTTTTGCTCAAACGCAGTGGTAAGAATCTCCTTGTTTGAGTGATGGACAGTTAGGCCATACCTACCCAAGACCCAAACAGTGAAATGCAGCTAACTGTGATCATGTATCAAAGCAGATATCACTTCTCTGCTCAAATATCCTTAAGTTATAACTTCATCGGGTGTAGCGATACACTACCGCCAGGAATCGTACCTCGATGTGGACCTCTTCATACTATCCGTATTGTGATACTGCATGTTCTCGATTCCTAAGTTATTAATGACAAATTTAAACTGCTTGGCTGGTTTGGTTTATTGATTGTTCTGTGAAATAAAGAGGATTCAAATAAATATATATTTTTAAAGCCTCCACCAGGATCCGAACTCATAAAACATAATTAAGTGGTATGGCACTACAGGGCTGTGTGATGTCATATATCGTAGTGTCAGGAATACACTTAGGATACAATGGTGCAGAGGAGTATTGTTACACTCCTAGATGTAACCAATCCAAACATCACATAGCCAGTATAAGCAAACCCAAGAAATCATTCAGATATAAACTGATTGTGTTGGATTGTGACACTGAGAACGAAGACAAACGCGCAAAGTGTTTATAAAATATAATTTCCATTTCATTTCTGCAACAGGGCGTGCACAGGAAAAGTATAGACAAACAATAATAAATGAATAATTTCAATACATATAAACAAAATGATTTTATATTAATTTCAGATGTGACTTATAGAATGAAATATGCCACACAGAGAAATTAAATTAGATGTTTTGATTGCACATGCTGTTTTAATTATTATGTATGGAATACAGGGCCGTTAACCATATTGCTGTACATGTATGATTTTTCTTTAAAAAATATACTGAACTCATTTACTACAAAAGAAAATATAATAATATTCACAGGAACCAAACAATTATTAACAACCTGATTATCTTTATGAAAAAAGTCCTATGTCCTTATCTGTACTTATCCGTATGCCTCGGACATTGAAATGCAACATTTGGTGTGTTTGTAATTTCTTGGATGGGCAGCTTATTTCCCTCATCATGCCAGCCACTCTCAACTCCATTGGCAACAAAGACCAGAAAGAACAACCGCACTGAATAATACAAAGACAGGCTTCGTGTTAATAGCATAATGAAGAATTTGTCGTTGGGTTACTTTTTGAACTTGATTCACAAAAATTAAAACTTCACATACACATGTGTCAGAAAAACTTTCCGACGATACGGTGTCACCTCAATAAAAGATAGAATGATTGATTCTTAACTTGTACAGTATCGTCTAAATTTCTATTGGATGTTTTATATTAAATTGAGCACACGTACAAAGAGGTGACAGCGAACCTGTTGTATATTCTGGATGAGCTATTAACATTAGGACCCAAACAATCGACAAAGCCAACATCTCTGTTGTCTATAAATACCTTGTTTTTGGTGAACCATAGGGGTGAACACCATTAACTGAACTAAATGTTTTCCTAACATATGTTCCAGAGCACGGCACATTAATCTGCTCACAACTTAATCCAACTGCATTTCACAAGAAGCAAAGTATTTAGTGCATAAACCAGGTAATGTTGCACGCATTACAAATGTTTTGCAAATCTGCATTGTTACACACTTTGTTCCTCTTACTGGATATATTATTTGTCCAGTGTTACTTCAAACCTAAAACAGAAGAACACCCAAAGTGGGCCCCAGTCTCTTACAGCATCTGAGATGTGCAATAATTGATGAACATTAAATTGTGCAGTACTCTTTACCATACTACACTGGAACCTCCCGTGCACCACATAACAATACTTTTTCAGCCAAGTCAACATCAACTAATTTAATCTTGTCCTGCAGAAGTAAATTGATGGAGAAAACAAGCGGAAACCAATGGTTCGAGGATCGTTGTGGTAGTATACCTTGTAAAATGATTAGAGAATAGAACAATAAAAACGACTTCCACTCTGAACCCTTCCAAAATGTTCTCTCCGATAGGCTTCTTGGAAGTTGTGATATTGAGTTTGGTATTTTCATTCTATCCAACTTATGATTAAGCTCAGACAAACTTCTGCCAATATACCAAGTCTGGGTATGATTTTTTAACTAACCACAAACCAGTAAACATTCTTACAACACCCAGTAAGACACAGTGTAAATAATCAGGTACAAAGCCTCTCACAATGTTAAACAAAGGTAAAAAAACAAGCAATGGACTTTCACCCTCCCCATTCACTGGATTACTCTCCGAGCTGTTTAGATCTCTCTTTTTCTAAAGGATTCCTATAGAATTCCTATAGATTTCTGGAGAATTTCTAAAGAATTCCTATAAAAACTCTATAGTAATCCTATATAAACTCTATATGACTCCTATAGAAACTATACAAATCCTATAGATCTCTATAGGAATCCTATAAAAACTCTATAGAAATCCTATAGAACACTTTTTGCAGGGGTATTACAATCGTTGGTGGATTATTTGCATTTAATCGGACGCGGCTTTCAAGCGATTGATTGGATGCGTGGGAACTTCTACGCAACCAATCAAATGTTGTGGTACGAGAGACAGCGATAGTCAACAATGAACGTGGAAATTGCTGTCGAAAAAAGGATAGTTTCGGGATAATCAACCAACTCCATGAAAGAATTGCATATGTACCCACCCCTGCAGACACCAACCTGCCATATATAAGCCAACAGTAGTTTACAAAGTCAAACGAATTTTCAAAACTAGAGTACAACATTCAACATTATCAGCGCTCAAACTCGAAACTTGATAATTTTATCCACCAGGGGGCGTAGCTGTAATTATACTTATATGTGATTAATCGACCAAGGGTGGTAATACAGAGTAGCTCGGAATAAAACTCTTGGCTAGTGACGATGTGTTATTTGGTAATATAAACTTTTCTTCGACCTGCTTATGCGTTTTTATCAACAGGCAAGTTGCCCCTATCTGCGGACGCCCATGGTAATCACGATAATCCCTCCTAACTTTTGATTCACATAATATTTGAGGCATGTATTTTACACATTGATAGGATCGCTCTATGTGGTATACACAATTTGGTTTAGGGGTGGTGGTAGTTCGAACCGAACAGTAGGCCTATATATAGACATGAAGAACAAGTTTCCCCAAGCCAAGTGTCCAGTGTATGTTCAATATGGGTGTAATAAAGAACACACATTTCCGCAAACTACTTCTGCCCCCATGCATAAACGGACTCCAGGTTGTCTATGGAACGTATTGGGAGTAGTCTAAAAACAATGGAGAGTTTATCATTTAGACGCCTTTAGGCTGTTTTCTCCGCTGTCATTTTTAACATCGATTAGTCTTTGGAATTGGGCACACATTTTTAGAAATTATATAAAATATTGACAGACACACAGAGTTTTCATTTTGATTTTCATTTTGCAGATATTAAGCAGATATTTTTTTTAAGGGGATTTAAAATAAAATATATTAATATCAATTTTGCACAAAAAAAAACAACAAAAAAAACAAACTTACCGGGTAAATTTAAAAAAAAAAAAAAACAAAAAAAAAAAAAAACTATTACGGTATTTTAGTTTACATGATAGATTCAAA
>JAVFBW010181676.1:0-10657 GCA_034783835.1 Mopalia ciliata
GCAAAGAGGGAAGGGCTGGAAGAGTGAGCACAAAGACCCCTTGGTGTTATAGGGTGGGGAAGATAACTGGCAGGACTGTTAAAGGTGATAGGGTGGAAATACTGGTAGCTCTAACAAATTAATATTTATCATGGAAATGGGAGGAGGCGAAAATTACAAGGAATGATGGGGCATGCACAATGGAGCTTTAAGTTCCCCATCAGGGGGAGAGAATTGGGAGAAGTGTTATAGAACTAGGGGGATATGTGTGAAAAGTTATCAATAAGTGATAAATGTAGGAGGGAGTGTGAATAAGAAGTGAGCTTAATATAAAGTGTAATGACGTAGTTAGGAAGTGTGGAGGTACTAAGAAACACTATATATTACAGCACAACGGTTACAACTTTTGATTTATATTAACAGCTGAACAGTCTACTAAAAATGATCACATTTACGTCACTCATTGGATAATAATAATGAAACTAACATAGGGGTGGGGGAGGAGATCGGAATAGACCATTACACTAGAGATTCAGGGGGGAAATGTGATTGAATTAGGGATGGATGTCTTATAACAGACACATTACTGATAAAAATAACTGGGGGTGGGAATTTAGATGGATTTCAATTAATAGTAAGGCTGATAATGAGATTGCCTGATAGGGAAATCTACCAGAGTTTACAATTGTTTAATTTTTATTCCACAAAAAGAACATTTTGCTAGCCCCTACTGAGATTCCCATATTATATATATTTATTTATTCATAATTCTGTTAACAGATATTTGGATTAATAAAAGTTTTGGATCTTATACCAGTTGAATTACAAGAGAAAAAATAAAAGTGAAGAAGATAAAATTGGTTTAGAGGGCCCAACTTTTGACAGTAGAAGGAGAAAGATTAAATTACCAATAACACAAAGATTACACTGTGTCTAATCCAGTTAGCACGTTTATTTTAATTAATATATATTGAATATTTGATTAAACAGGTAATTTAGTCTTAAATTTGAATCTTTCGTTAAGCTTGTTCCTGAAAGCACATGTTCAATTAAACAAATACCATGGGCTATCTGTTATTGCCTCTTTAAGTCTCCTTCAGTCTTTATCCTAAAACCGCCTCTTTCAACATGTTAACAGCTTAATATTTTCTGCATTTTTTTATATTTTATTTCAAATTTTGTAAGAATGAATGAATAATGCTTACCTGGCTTATAGGTGCTTCATAGGAATATTGATTACCAGTAATGTACCCATTTGTTACACAACAAGGAAGCCATACTGATTGTTATAATTGGCTATCTATTTTCACTAGCTAGTCTATCAGACTATTGCTCCTCTGGTAATTGAAGCCTAGTATTTTGTATGGTTTGACCAGTCCTCAAAGTGTAAGTTATTAAAATAAGGGTTTTAAGATTTGTTGAAAAGGTGATGTTGGATCGGCTGTTATCCTGTAAAATAAAGCCATTGAATTTATGGGCTTTTTTCTCAGATTTTGATTGACTTCAATGAAACTTTTGACCTCAAGTACTCAGTACAGGCATACCTGTGATTCTACCTGTGGCCACCTGCTGACTTCAGGATTAACACTCCCTTAATAAGAACTCCTCTCTCCTGAATTGTTTAGTGTTGGAATGGTCAGTTAAGGATAGAGAGCTCTGACAGAAGCTTCTATAGTATTTAGAAGCTTATTATAAATTTGGAGACAAACAACAGAAGATAGTGGAATTATTTTTTCTTTAGTTATTTATTCTTTTTGATGTTCCAAAGTGTCTTAAGTAGCTGGTGCTAAATAAGGCCAGAGGACTATTGAGTTCTGATAAAGATTTGTTAATATATAAGGAGTGTGCTTTTTGGATCTGTGAAGTTTTAATTGGATACAATTGCACAAGTGGAGAGAAAGTCATAAAAGGTGGACATTAAAGGACCACCTGAAAACTGATTAGAATTACCTGTATGCATGCTTCTGAGATTTAATATATCTACATTCTACCAACTTGACTGCGTAAAATGATTAGACTGGCACAGATAACGCTTTGTGGATTAACAAACGCCAGAAGGTAATATGATCCTGTTTTATTTGATTTTAAATTCAATTTAAATTGCTTAGTTAAATTAACTAAATGGTATGTTTTTGGTTATCTTCCTAAACAGTTCAGACAATGATTGTTATATAATCACAGATCAAGGGCTTTCAGAACTATTTGTGGTGGCCTATTTTCTGGTCTTTTTTTGCTGCCAGTGGAGTTACGAGTGATATCTTTCACGTATTGCTGTGAAATAACGTTAAGTAACAATAAATTATCATTATAGGTATGATGCAAACACAAATGAAACAATTATTCTGCATGTTTTTAAAAAATATATTTTCTTCCAAAAAAACACAATAAAAAATTAGTTATTTGGTCTGTTTGCTACACGTGTGAAATGAATTACTCTTGTGTAACACTCACCAGCAATTAGTCCCTGTATAAATATTGTAGAGCCCTTTTATTTTGCTGTCGTTGTTATGACCTTGTCAATTCTCATCAATGGGCTAAGGTCATATATCATTCTACCTCGCTGATTAATTGAACATCAATATCTCTGACTCATACCTTTTTCATTATTTTTATTTTGACCTGCGACAACGAGCCAACTAAATATTGATTTGGTGGGTGACTGAATAGAAAGCTATTTTTAAGCTGACACAGGTACCAATTTGAGGACAGTATTATTAGACTGCTCAGGTATTTTTGGCATTAAATGTGAGTGGAATACTTTCTCAGTAATGTTCACCAGCCATCTGATATCGGTACTACTGATATATTTAAACATTTAAATTTCATTTACATGAAGCCATTCTGATGGGAAACTTAAGGCCGCATTTTATTGGAACAAGAAGAGTGTCTGAAAAAATATTGATGATTTACATATATACAGACCTGCGTACCTTCATTTTCCCATAATGCTAATTTTAGCCAGATGTTCAAGTTTATTTTTTTAAGACTTCCATTGTATTTTACTGGTTCTCTGAAAGTTTGCTGAAGATATTGAGTAAACAATGATTTGCAAATAGAAAAATACGCCTTGGACAAATTATGATATTATCAAACTCAGTACAGTTTTACTTAATCTTGTTTGGTGGTGTGTTGTTTTGTGCTTTAACTTAAGGTGAAAGCTTTTCTATTTGTATAAGCACTTCACCAGTATACTAAAGTGATTAAGGTTAGGTGTAAAGCTATACTCCAATTGTGATTTACAATTTGTTACTAAGCCCTTTTTTGTCCCCTGCCATCTGGAACTATACACCAACAATCTAACATTGAAGGGCAGCCAACAATGGGTTTTGCCTGAACAAAGGGGAGCAAGCGTGTCAGGCAGATCCATTATCTGGTAATTGGGGGGGAGTAGGTAGGATGCTGAGCTGGACTAGCCTAAGATTGTATTGTTATGGGAGGTCTTATTATAACTTGACAGTTGGTCCCATACGTGAGTGAATAGTGAATGAGCGGAGTGTAGCATGTTTTTGTGTTCCATGGACCAGCATCATGTAACGGCTTACTGCTACCTATCTTTAACGAGGAATATACCTGTGTGAAAAAAATACCTGTGATACATTATTATTTCTGAGTTAATTTTTTCTTCAGGAAGACCCGCATGTACGTTGGTTTGGATTCAGATGACATTTTTCTATTGACTATTAAACTTTGACAACAATATTCACCAGCTTAACATAATCATTATGGAAATGTGGATTCAATACAGACTTTTATTAAATCAACTATGTTGCCTTAAAATGAGATTGGAAATCTTTTTCCATTGAAGGATTTAAAAAAGATAACAGATATGTTGCCTTTAACCATTGTCCAAAAGTTGATTGGACTGAAAAAAATATGAGGATTGTTGATTGGTAACTCTTGAAAGAATATGTGCAATTTTTTTACAGAATTTTGACCACAATTGTGTTTTGTTTATTTCTTCAGAAAGCAAACGATGGAGGGTCACCTGTACTGTGAGACCCACAATCCTCAAACAAGGCAGATGACCACACAGGAAGTGGAAGACAAAGTACATGTAAGTAAAAACATTTTTTTTTTTTAAATCTATACATTTTGTAAATGCTTTGTTTTTGAAAGAAGAATTGTTGGGTTATTCTGGGACTGAAAAGATTATTTCTGTATTAGATACTATTAAGAAACAATTACTTCTACAAATGTTTTACTAACTGTAATAAAAAGGGAAACTAACTGCAAAGAAATGGTTTTCATCCTTTTAGTGCCAACTTTTTTTATGATACTTTTTGGCAATAAATGACACTTTGACATTGACATTGATGTCTATTTTGCAAAATGTGTACCCCCAAAATTTAGATCACAGTTCCATGATATAAATTTATTGCAAAACTGTATAGGTATAAAATGTTAAGCAGAATAAAGCCGTAAAAATGAACTTACACAATTTAATTACATACTCTTTATACTATGTGGCAAGGCTTTCTCTTTAAATAAACTTCTATTCTTCTGATGTAAAATTTTAACCTAAGAAAAAAATTACAATCTATTGAAAAATAGATTGAAAGTGAAGATTGAATTGATTTTCAAATTTCTATAGCACAAAGATAAGCTCTGGACGTGAGTTGCTATGGTAACCTATTGTAACGTAGCGTCTGTCGTGTGTGTGGTTTATTCCTTTGTCAAGGGATTCTAGTCTTACTCATAGCATTCTTTAGAGAATAAATTGATAGTCGACATGTGACGGGGGATCGCTTGGCAACACATTAAAACATGTACAACAACAACACATTGAAAGCTTTCCCTGGGTAATTATTATTATCATTTTTGTTTTTGCAAAGTTTATATTTCAAGGACCATCATCACTCAAGACATAAATATGTTTTCGGCTGTGACAGAGTGTCTCCCATTTAGAGCTTCTTTTTTACATTATACAATGATTTAAGTCAAAGGCTCATTTTTGATTGGGGGCACTATTTGCATTTATCCCCCCCCCCGCATTGATGCTTGACTAATATGTTTACCTATTTATTTGAAATAAACTCTTGCACAGCTGTTAAATGTACATTTATATTAAACAGTGATCTAGATAGAATAGTGTTAGTGTTCTTCTGTGGCTAAAATGACCTGTATCAGTGGAGCCAGGTGTTGTTTCGATATCACCAGATTGGCCTTGCCCTGGGGCCACATCATGATTGGGCTGGTTAAAAATACCGGGCCCCCAAGCTTGTCATAATAACAGCTTACCTCCAATAATTACCCCCTAGGGGCCAAATACGGTAATGATAGAGGCCATCCAGTTCTGCTATAGTAGGAGGAGCTGTTACTATTTTTATGTCGTGAATCAATGATTAAATGATGACATAAAAACAGTCCATATTATATCTGAGTGATAAACAAAATGTGATGTAAGAATCAAAAGAGACTAAGGTTTACCACCTCGTCTGTCTGTCCTTCCATCCATTCATTTGTAACATTCCGCTTTCCACACATTTTTTTCATCAGACTCAACAATTGTACTGTATGCACATTAGTTTGACAACTTATAATATTCCTATTAAGAAAAGGTGTGTGCTTAATCTAGGAACATACTACCCGTTTACAGATATTCACATTTTTCTGTGATTTCATTTTGCTGTGTGGTTTGTACAAGGTGTCTGTCAGTTTTCCACCATATTAAAACAAGAATTGGAAATTGTATCCTCTTATAAGTGAAATATTCTTGAAAAAACACAACACAAACCTATTAAGATAATATTTTAAATCGTTTTCTTTGACTGGACGCATCTTGGTTGGAATCATCCTTTTTTCGTTTATAAGATGCTCAATATAAGAATATCCCTAGTTATACAACCTCTCTCCCCCCTCTCCACCCATCGCACACGAAGAAAAACAACAGTGCATGAGATTATTGATTGTTTTTGTGGTTTGCATTAGGTTGTCTCTATCTGTAGATATTCTGGGATTCAATGACCCGGGACATGTAGCTTGTATGAGTCACCCTCGGATGTTATCAAACATTTATCATCTGGCCTCTCCACCAACAGGCAGACAGACATTCACTCGTTTGTTAGGTAGCTTCCAAGGGCAGCTACTGGGACACTGCAACAACAACAACACATGACAAACTTGTTATCTGAAATAATAATGTTTTTAAGGGGTATTAAAATGATGCCATCACAAGTTGAACTTCCCTAGGGTGACACCGGACAAAAATGTGCAAAAAAAATATACATTTTCTGTAAGAGTGATCAGTTAGAATAACCACAATATCTGCCATCACTTAAATATCCAAACAAAAAGATTTTCAGAATTTTAATTAAAAACTGACACCTTTGTGATATGAGGGTAATATCAGATTAATGGTATTCCCAAACTGGTTTTAAATCGGATTGAAAGTGACTGAATTTCAAGGATAATACTTAGATTCTTAGAATTTGTTTTATTCACTTACAACCTTGCAACTTTTCATACAAGTAATTTGAGCTGTGACGTAGGCAGGGGAAATTCAATGCAGAACAGTCTGTGGCAGATAATGTCTCCACATATACGCCTAATTTTTTAATGAAACAAGTTGCAAAGCGTTCAGTGAATATTGGACTATTTTTATTGTGGTTTTTTTCTATCAACCGTTTGGGAATACCTTTAAGTGAATGCTGTGTTGAGTTTAAAGCCTTATTCTATATCTCCAATTCTCTCAGTGAATTAAACCTTGTATACTACATGTACTATAGGATAATGAGTGTCGAAGGCACTAGTCAGAGATTTAAAGATAATCCAGTCTTTGTGACAACATAAAGCTTCAGCATCACTTTGTAAGACCCGATTTATCTGGACTACGTGTCACTAGCGACCCCATTACCATGACGATTCTCTGAGAATTGTCCCATTGATTGCCTTGTGGCCATCATCTGTCACAGTGGGATATTTTATCTCTGTGTTTACTGTGTGATTCACAAGTTCTATCCGACCCATTTGCCTGAAGATTTGTCACAAGATTTGATGGGATTAAATAATTACAAACAAGGAAGCCTAGAACTATGAGATGAGGTACTGTGTGTACTTCTATAAAGACATCAGGTGATTCCTTACCAAACACTTCGAGACTTTTGGTCATCAGAAGTTTATATATAGAGACAATTACCTGTATTAACCAAACCAGTAGTCCGCTTAATGTGAGTGGTTTCAAGTGATGATTTTTCGGTCTCCAGCTGTTAGATAATAATCTTTAATAAATTTGTTTACTACTTACATTTCCTGAATCATCTTTCATATTAAGACAACATTTATTTAATTTCTGTTTCAAATATTTTTTAGTTCTGTTTTCCTCTCCTTATTCAAATATTTTTTTTTTTCGATATCAAATACTTTTCAATTAGGTAATTTTTTCAAATCAATTGGTTGTATATTTTGAGAATATCCCTTTTAACAACCCTTTGCAGGCAAGAAAAACACCAACTACTTAATGTTTTCTTTCTTACTTCACATTTTAAATTTCAAAACCCTGGCAATGAAATATCATGGGTGTTTCTTAACATTAATTTAAACATTTTGTTTCTTTGATGTCTTGTCAGATTTTCCATTTCCAGTTTTAAACTTAAGCTGCATTTAACATCACTAGATCAGCTCATGTCTTCTCTGACAATAGTGATTCCTTAAAATTACATCTCTTTATATTAGATGGACACAGTGAATCCAATTTCCTCTGGGGCACTCTGAACATCCTAACCCCTGAGTTACCCTTTTCAAGTTTGACATCAGCTGTGTAAACATTGCCCTGTATTATGGTAATTCATGCACATCTAAGATTAATTACCCCCACTCCACAAACCTCCTATTAATCGTTTTCATCTTCATCCATTTTGACGTCTTCAGTGATAAATGAAGGAAAAATCTCGTTCTTAAATCTGCAAATTTGTTTCCAGCCTTTCAGTGAAGGAATACTGTAGAAGTGATGAAAGTTACAATGCTGGAATATTTTATCATTTAACATGAGCAATCTCTTCTGATTGTTCGCGCCAGAAGAATAAGTAATGATTATAATTTTAATAATTTTTCGGCTATAAAGATACATGTAATTTTTTTTTTAATTTTATGAACATACATCATATTATGTGTTTAATGATTTTTAAAATGTGCCTTTCGCTGTAATTATTGTTCTGGGCTGAAACTTATTAATAAACTGTAAGTCGTTGTAGTTAACACAGTATTATCAACAAATAACCGCAGGGAAGCCATTTGATTGGGTAACTGGAGGTATAATACATACTGTTATTGGCCTAGATTTAACAAGTGTTTATTTTTGGATGACATTGTATTTTTAAAAAGCAATTTTTGTTTGGAAAAAATAAACTTATACATTTGGTGGATTTGTGACTGAGGCATTTTAGATTTGTTATGAATTAATGAGCAAACTGCTTAATTACATTGTTCAGAATCAGAAAATAGGTGGCTTTAAGATTAGAGGCAGTCAAGTTTAACCATGTTTTCTTCGAATACCCTGTTCGACTGGTGTATGTCATGAAGTACAAATCAGTTTGATTTATAAAGTCTTGGGTTCATAGTTCATCTAACAAGGGTTTGAAGGATGGTTTTCGATTTGTTCATGGTAGGAAGACAAATGACTGCCATAGCTTCCCACACAAATCAATTACCTTTGTCACTCCAAGGGAAATCACCTATTTGCCTTGTCTGATAACCTCTGTTAGACAGCTCAATTCTGAGTTGGTAAACAGTGCTGATAATTTCAGATACTTACCGTCATGGTGCACATGACTTCTTTGTTGCAAAATATGATAACGCGTGTATTTTGAACCCTAAATACACTTTGTCTTTAAAAAACATAATAAGATTCATTTCGTGGGCTGGCTATGGCAGGTCACTTTGCTTTGTTCTCCTCAGAACATTTGTGAGTGGCATTTAGAAGTTGAAGGATAATACGGCAGAAAACTATTTGTATTACAACTTCTCCATAGTCATTGAAACGTTGCTCTAATTACATCGAAACAGTACAATCCATTTGGTTTTATGCCCTATTTGGCCTAATATCACAAGTTACCTGTCACCGTGTTTTATGTTTGTTTGTAATTAAAGTAGATGACATGCACATGATATAAGTTTGTTTGTAATTAAAAAGATAACATCGACATGAATTAAGTTTGTTTGTCATTTAAAAGTGACATCCACATGACTGTAGTGCCAAGGGGAATGGTTTCCATCTATTAAGTGAAATAACTTTAAGTGGGACTAAAACAAAAATGAAGCTGACAAGCCAAACCTTCCAAACTCCATGAGCCATATCACTCATACCATTTGTTATTTTCCCTTAGGTTTGATGAGTCATGATTTCACAGTAAATCTTACCATTCAATTCCATCTAAAAATTTATACAAATTTTCACCATATTAATTGAAAATGTTATGAAATCAGTTGATTCATTTTGGAAAGCAATTTTTTTTTGAGAAAATTAAAAAAAATATTTTATGAAACGTTTTCTTAATTGTTACAACATCAATAGTTTAAGTCTATCACACATTAGTCTTATATATCTCAAATCTCTGTTTACAGTATACCTACAGAAAAAAAAAGCATTACATTTTTTTGTAAAACTTTATGAAATGTTTTATTAATTGATACAACATCAATAGTTTAAGTCTGTCACAAATAAGTCTTATATATCTCCAATCTTAGTTTACATTATATGTACAGAAAAGTAATCTTGCCAAAACTTTTCTGTTCAAAATTTGAGTTTATGAGTTTAGAATTGAAAGTTTCCCAGCAGCTGTGTTTTAGTAGTGATGTCTTGGTTTATTTGGTGCACCACTATCAAGTGAAGTCCCTGTAAACTTACATTCAAGGTTGAAGTTTTTACCCAATTTATCCAGACATTGTTTATAAACAAAGATAAGACTACAGTTGATTGTAGGGGAAACCACCTGCAGTGGAGCAATAATACGCTGACCTTGTATGTCATTTCAATGACCTTGACCTAATTGACTGGGAACACTTGTTGAAGAGTGATCTTGAATCTTATATAGCATACATGTACTGCACAAAGAGTTTTGCAAAATTTCTGATGTGCATTCCAACCTTTCTGAACTTAACTGTGGTTATGAATGTATATTGACATTATCTTACAATGCTTATTATTTCTATGCTTTGAATCAGCGTATAGTAAGCTTTCCATAATTAGTGCATGATTTTAACTTTACTTACTCGAAGTCAAAATTCCAGGTTTTCTGAAAACTAGGGCGCCAGAAGGGGTGACAGTTTTGTTAAACTTTTCAGTTTCATTCTTTAATTACTGAATTTAAAAAAAAATTAAATATAAAAGGAGAGTGACCATTGTTTTTTAAGCAAAACGCAGACAGACAATCATGTGTCCTGTCGATCAATGTTTTGTTGCACTGGTTTGAATCTTGTCGAAGTATATTGTCACTCATGAAAAGGTTACCTCCTTCATCCATTGGGCGGTTCAGTGGCAATTTACTGATATTCTACTTCCATGTAATGCTCACAGGCTCTAATCCCCCTTCAATCCTGATTTATATGAGTCAGCCACATAATGTGGCTCTGGGGCTGGTTTTTACAATCTTTTCCTTGGTTTTTCCTCATTTCTAAGTAAGAGCAAGAAGTGGACAAGCTGTCATATAAGTGAAATACCGTTGAGTATGAGGTTAAACAATCA
>JAVFBW010181687.1:0-10657 GCA_034783835.1 Mopalia ciliata
GCATTGTTGAGGCTGTGTACATTGCATTGTGCAGGCTATGTACATTGCATTGTACAGGCTGTGTACATTGCATTGTTCAGGCTGTGTACATTGCATTGCACAGGCTGTGTACATTGCATTGTTCAGGCTGTGTACATTGCATTGTACAGGCTGTGTACATTGCATTGTACAGGCTGTGTACATTGCAATGTGCAGGATGTGCACATTGCATTGTGTAGGCTGTGTACATTGCATTGAACAGGCTGTGTTGTGCAGGCTGTGTACATCACATTGAACAGGCTGTGCTGTGTAGGCTGTGTACATAACATTGTGTAGGCCATTGACATTACATTGTGCAGGCTATTTACAGCATTGTGTTAAGATCTTGGTTATTTTTCCAAACAGTACTTTTGATTTCAAACGGTTTCTATTGCTTTCAGCCAATTATCGACCCTGCTGACTGAGCGTAGTACGAAGAAGGTTGAAACTAGAGTTTGTATCTCCCGAATTGAGAACCACATTAGCACTGATGCATCGGTTAATACCGCTTGGTAAGTCTAAGTATCCTTTGTATAATTGACAGTATTAGGTTTTTTTTAGGAAGAGTTGATTCAATTTTTGCGTTGAGTAATCTGTTTGTGTTGTTTTTGGGGTGATTTCCTTCGCCCATTGGGCTGACACACCTTTCTTCTGAGTGAAATGACCGTAGGTATGGTGTTAAACCCAAGTCAAACAAACACAACTTATGAAGTGCAGAGATTATCAGGGCCATCTTTTGGATAGTATTCAGTTTTGAAATGCGTTTTTATTAACTGAAATGGACAATCTTTCCTCATTTAAGTGAAATGCTCTTGAGTACGACATTAAACCTTCATCAAACAAACAAGCCATGAAAGCAAAAATATATATTAAAAAAACAACTTCAAATGCCTATATTGCTGTGTGGCATATATTTAAACAATACAATAACTGTATATAGACCAGTTAACCAAAACCATTTTAATTTGTTTCCATAGGTCTGATGTGTATTTCAATGGTATGTACAGAGAGTCCCAAACCATCTTTGTTGCTATATCAGGAGCTGATCTAGTCACTAGAACAAGCCCTCTCATTACTGATGTAGGCTACAGGGATGAGCTCAGTGTCTTTTATGTTCGTGAAGTCATGGTAAGAAAACACATCCTGAAAAAAGATTTTATGTTTATTATTTCAATTTGACTAATTTATTTCTAACCAGTCATGAAATCATGAGTGTCCAGGGCTATATCTACACATGAAACGTTGACAAACTACAGTTTAATAATTGCTACTGCATTTCTGACTTCAGGAGAAACCATCGACAGCCCAGGCGATATTTCTGAGCACACCAGCCCTAATTGTTATGATACTGGTTATTATCCTGATCCTTCTGGCCATTTTACTCTTCATCTGCTGCTGCTGCTGTTATAACCCGAGAAGGTGAATTTATACTTATCAGATAGATTGAATTTATACTTATCAGATAGATTGAATTTATACTTATCAGATAGATTGAATTTATACTTATCAGATAGATTGCTTGAGAGTTTTTTACTTTGATAAGTTTCTCTATCATGTATATATTATATATTTTGATAATTTTTTAATATTTGAAATTATGTGTATTTATTGCTGTGTAGTGCAATGCACAATATTGTTATTTTGAAGATAAAATACGAATCCTAATAACTTATGGTTACTTTGTACTTAACCAAGTGGATTTAAAAAGTTCCCTATTTTTAAAAATTATGTTCCTTCCTGTATCAATGTTATAATGGTAGATCCACAGAGCCAAACCAAACAAGCAGATTGAACTGTACAGTAAATAGTAATATTAAAATGGTTTATTTATTCAGGCATAGAAGAGACAAGGAGAAAATAATCAGTGGTAAGTATTTTATAAGTTTTTCTTTTTTTGAAAAAGTTGTTTTTCAACAGTGAATAGATGGTCTCAAGCATCATCATACCGTCATATATCATTGGGGGATATCTCATATAAGTGAGGGAATAACTCATATAAGTGAAATACTTTCAGGTACAGGCCTAAACATCAATCAATCGGTCAATCAATCAATCAATCCTTGTCTTTAAGTTTGAAAAGAAAACGATAAAGTTTATGATAACTTTGGAATGGGTTTAAATTTGGACAGGACATAAATTATCTTTCTTTTTATTTGCATGTCAATGCTTCTAATGTGTCAATCTCTTTATTCTTCATATCTCTACATTTGATAAATATGTCCTGCAATCAGAGCCTGACTTTAATTGTTTCTCTTTGTTTTTTTCCAACCAGGTGCAGGGGGTAGCTATCAAATGTAAGTATGAAATCACTAACCTTAGCTCACCATAGAATATTATATCGTCTGGTATAGAAGTCTGCTAAATGACAGTATAAAATTAATTATACTTAATTAAGTCTTATTTATGTTTTCTGTCATAATTTCTTGATATGATTTAGTTGTACGGTTGTTTTATTGAGGAACTGGATAATGAATCTAATATTGTTTTCTTTTTTTCTTTTCATGCAATCACAGAGAGGAACATAGGGTACGTATTTTAGCTTTATTATGATAACATTTACAAACTAGAACATTAACTGCCCTATATGCTAAATACATTATTGTCCTATTACCATAAATACTAGCATATTGGGAAGCATATTTTAGAAGTAGTTTAACCAGACCTCCTATAATTGTTCATTACTTTCCCAACTGGAGCACCCTCTAATTAAGGGTAGTATGTTATAAATGTGCTATCTGCATTTAGCACTGAAAGAACATTTGTTTTACAACAGAGCACAAACCCCCTTCAGACTTAGAGGTTGGGGTAGTGTGCTTTTTAAGTGTTTGTTGTATATGGCCAGAATATTGGGGAAATGCCTTTAAGAATCTTGTTCAACACGAAAAATGAACGCAAAGTTTAAGTAAGATATTAAATACTGTAAAAGTCAGAACTAAGTGAACCTTTCTTATAGTGCAGTTGTATGAATGTCAGTTGTTTTACTCCAGGCGTTTTGCCATCACACCAGCAGGATGTTGTATACTGTAAAGCCATGATCTAGCTTTCTTTAAATCCCATCATCTGCCTCAAATAGTCATGGGTGTGGGCTAGGATGCTCTCCACATCTACCCAGCAATTTATCACCTTTAATGTTGTAATGTGGAGTACACTACATATGTCACCCTAGGGAATGATTCTATGATGATGTGCCTATCAGAAATCTATCCCAGTGAGACAAGTGAAACTATATAATAGCAATGATAAAAGTAACCTCAGGTATAGTGCTAAACATCAGTATCAACATTTACATCTTTTTTTCATGTATTTTCAGACTGCTGAGTTTGTAGGAGCTGGTGTCGCACCTGTTGTTTATGAAACAGGTTTTAATAGGGCCCAGGGTTATGAAAACAAGGGTTATGTAGTGGAGCAGTCTGTACAGCAGAATGTCACCCAGGACCCTGTCTATGCTACTGTTCAGAAGAAGGCTCACTCTGAAAGGATGGAGACCTTTGGGGGGGCTGAAGGAGCTATGGGGACTGAGACACACATCACCGAGACTCAACTCATCACTGATGTACCTCAAGACATGGGGCCAGAACTGCAAATTATCACAGAGCCAATTCCAGATGATGAGCTGGCGGCAACTGCACAAGGACGAGAGGTTCACTTAGTTCGACAAAACGCACTGGAGACGCAAGGTATCGAGGTTGAATTTAGTGATTCACCCCACGGATCACCAGTCCTGGAGCATCGGACCACAGTGCAACCGGGCCAGCGTATAGAATACACGGAAGAGACCACTAAAACTGTTGTCATGTAAACCTACTTCTAATATCAAAAATAAAGCAATTAAGACTTAATTTGATATTGAAGGAAATATTAAACCAAAAATGCACTAAACAATGTGATAAAGTAAAGATCACAAAAGAAAGAGAAATGTGACTTTAGGTTCTTAAATTGGGACACAATGGGGGAAGATATGTAATAAATCTTTTCTAAGCACCATTCATTGGTATAATACAGGTTTTTGGAATGATCAGTTTTAATATTTACCAACATGGCTTTTGTGTTTCTTTAAAAATTGATCTGTCTTTTTTTAAGCTCAGTCTTGAAATGTTATATGTTGTTTGTTATTTTCTTAACTCTATTGAAATGTCAGACTGTCTCAGGATTTATCTCCCCACAGTTTGTGTTCATGATCAAACCTGTTATGATTGCATATTTTGTAAAATTGTTGTCTTTCAAGAATCTAAATGACAAAATCGGTCTATTTTTAACAGCTTAAATCAAAAGCAATATTACATTAGCTGTATTTTTGTTAGTGATATATTTTTGTGATTTTTAATTACTTTGTGTAGTTATAAATATACTGTGTTTGGCCTATGCAAGGTATCCTCTCCATGACTATGCTTGTATACTTTTATTGATCTATATTTTAGCAACCAGTCTACATTCCATTATTTTATATCCTATACTATATTTATTTTTCTTATTTTAAAGGAGTTATTAATTTACATATATAGCATACGCTATTAGTTTGGCTTCCTTGTATACATTCATTTCTACTGTTATAGGAATATTCCATAAATATCAAATCAATGTTTTTAACTGAATTCTAGACAATAAATTCAATGAACTCTAAAACATTTGATATAACTAAGGGGAGAAAGCAGAGGGGGTTTTTAATTCGGAAACTGATTATTCAATGTATGTACAGAATTAACATAATTGTGATTAACATGTCAATAATCAGAAGTTTCAAAGTTGTGAGTGTGATAGAACAGTTAATGCAGAAAACCAATAGGAATACTGAAATGTTCTATCAGAGAAACACACTAAATAATCAGGATTATGATATCGTTTAGGGTTCTCGTAAAGTTCCTACAAATCTTCAAGTACAAAGGATTTTCTGCCTTAAGTATATGTACCTACATGTACTTGTGTAACATTGATGTCCCTGTAATTTACAAAATATGATAAATACTGTACATAATATGTCAAATGTGTAAATATTTTATATTAAACATACTGTTTTTTTCTACTGAATAACCATACATAGTATCTCGAATAATCCCCAGCTATTGTACTATGTCAAAATAGCCTACCTGTATACATATCATTGTACAGAAAATAAATTGCTTATTTTACTTAAAATAGAGTTTGTATTGTTGATTTATGGCCTACTGACGTATTAAAAAGATGTGGTCTTTATTGGTGTAATTGGATTTATATTGAAACCATACTAACCGATTAAAAAAAGTGTATGGATGTCAATTGTTGTGGGCGTTTCAACGTTATGCCTTGAAAATATTCACACCCTTACATCTAACGAGCCATACCGGATCGTACGCAAATTAAAAATAAACTGAATTTTTTATTATTATTATTTTTTTTAATCAAAACACTTAATAAGAATGAAAATAATGAGTTTGGAGGCATAAATTGATTTCCTTCTTGTCTTCGTTAATGGGTATCGGTACGAATTCTACTCGAGTGCAGAGTCGCTGATATACATGTTTGTTGTAACAACCCGACTGGTACGAGCGTACCTGACTGACTGCACTGAGCTAAACTGATCAATCTATAACTAACATATACATACCCCCATTGGTTTATTGTTGACTCACTTGAAGTAAAAAGCAACAGGCAGCAAGTGCGTAGTATCTGAATACAAAATTATCATTTCTACCTGCTCTTATCTTTCAGAAACATATTATAAAAGTACACAAACAAATAAATGGTTAAATGGTTGTCTAATGTTTACATTAAGATTTAACAAAATTGATCAGAACGGCAAAAGTCTTTTATTGTATCTTTTCGTAAACTGGACGAACATTCGTGGTCCATCTGTTGGTAGCCTCTGAATCTCGATCGCTTAGGGCCACTTTCACAATTTGTCGTATGACCAAAAAATATATCTTAGGAGACTTGTTTGTCTTACTACATTTTGTGAATTTGGTTCCTTGTCTTACTAGTGGCAGATGGTCGCTGTCCTACGATATTTAATGATATTGACATTTGCTGATATAAAAATGACCATCAAATGTTCAAATATCGTAGGACTTGCTAGCTAGTCACGCGTTCCTTGTCTAATTAATGGCGGACATAACTGAATCGCCCTTTGTGTCTGTATCGTCATCTATAATATTCAATCATATTAAATCAGTCATTATTGGTTGCCAATAGATTAACTTGCATGTACTTATATAAAGTTTATGTTATTTACAATATTATGCTTCGTACTCAAGGGTATTTCACTTATATGGCGACGGATTGTCCATTTCACACAGTCCCGTACAATATGTTTATGTTTGTTTACTACCCCATTTTGACAGCCAGTCTGTAACATCCAACGAGTAATTGAAGACGGGCAAATTTTCTTTCTCTTATTAGGATATGCCTGGAAGTAGATTTGAAAGACTGTTAATATTTTGTACCCCTTGTACCTGGAAATGTGCAATAGCGTGGGATTGATTCTTCGTAAGAGATATATCCCTATATATGTTCTGCTCTAGACATACTCTTCGTTAAGGCGTTATTAGTGATCGATGTTAACCATGCATGTTGGAATTAAAATTAGTACATTACACAGCTTGTTGATCAGATTATCAATAAGTAAAAATGTTTGCAGCGTAAATAAAGCTTACACATTGATGTATTTTCTGAGGTCACGATTTCCTTTGATGGGCCTGTGTGGATTCTTTGGTTAACACTATCTATAAACAATACGGAGATATGTGGTCAAATATTGGCCCTGAAACTATATACCAGAGTGTCACCCACCGTCTAGGCTTACAGTATTACCGGCACGACTGTGTGGACAAAACGTTGACATATCGGCTTCAGAAATATTGGCATTTGAGACTGTCTAAACATTGACATTCTCATAGGTATTTTAATATTCGCCCCGAGAGAAATAAGGGCCTCCGGCGTATAGGTAATACCTTAATTCCATTATCAATCATTGTTCTGCTCCAGCGTACTGGGAAAAAGCGTGATTAACCCACCCGTGAATAGAGCCCAATTGGTGTTTACCTATTGTCAATTACAACGGCCCCAAGGACAAATGGAAGCGGATTGTTCGAAAGCATTGTCAGCCAGATTCACCTTTTGGTTAACGCCTTTGTGCGCTTTTGTAATTTCGCGATATTCAAGTTTCCTAGCGGACGGATCAACTGCAACACTCACTGCACCAATGTGTTTGTATTATTTGGATTGATTCTAAATTGGTTCTTTCGTATGTTGACACTTCCGATGAATTACAGCTTTGAATAGGAGACCACAAACGTTTAGCTGTTTACTGTTCATACACGCAAACGGACGGATTCTTATTTTGTTCTCTGGACGTAATATAGCAAGGTGGAATTTTACATTCTGTAATACAGGGTTAAGTGTTATTTTTGCAATATCTGAAACAAGGAGACAATCTTGGCTATGTGTTTCAGTAGAAAACACACTGACATAACCAACATAGTTACAGGGTTCCAATGAAGGTAAGAAAAAAACCTTTGTCCTCTTGTATTTCATGGTTTTTATTAGACTTTAATTTAAAATGTATATTATTAAACATTTCCCTCAACGGTGAAAATGACCCCTCGCCACTTGTTTCGCATTTTTAAACGTCAGGAGGTAAATGGCAGTCTGCTCGAAGCATAGTCAGACTGCCCTTAATAGGCAATCGAAGAACATTCATTTACCAACAAAGCAAAACTCTTGTGGCAACACTATCGGAATACGCACGGCGTTAGACACAAATTAATCAATCGTATACCGACCTGATCAAAAACAACTGCTGATAGAGCATACAAGTCTGACAAATACGCGAATAATAACCACAAATATCAACGAGGCTCCCTTACACAGTTCTTGCAATTTATTTCAAATTCTCCGTGAGGCTAATATACCTTTAGGCGTAGTCAAACAATCGAGACTGACTTGCAGCCTAGCTCATGGTTTAGAATTAGGAATGTGTGTCCATCTAGAATTGAGTGTTAATAAGAACCTATATATAGGCTACTGCGGTCCTTAGCATTTAAGTCAGTCGGGTGGAAATTGCTTTAAGTTATAAAAGAAGAAACCCATAACGAACAAAATTAAGTAAAGAGGCCTGGGGAATAACCGTACTATGGAGATGATCATTTTACCTGTATTTTCATATATACACGTATCTTAGTAAAACGATTTGTATATAATGGCGATCTGTTTGAGATTGGCTGGTAGATGCCTATAATAACCCTTGGGTGGTATAATATAACATTAGCTTTTTGTGGAAACGAAATAGATTTATTCAGAAATAAAATTTGTTTGAATACGATGGATATGGCGCAAAATGTGCAAAAATAAAATGAAAGAGCTTGTTTAATTTCCCATTGTATATAATTTTGTATTCTAGTATAGCTCCCCGATAGTTCCACCTTGGGTCGTGGCCTGATAAATTAGTTAAGGGTACCATAGTCGTAGTATATATCCTATATTGCCATAGAAGGAAACATGTAAAAACTCGCCCGGCAAATTTCACTTACTTTCTTAGGAATGTAGGCCCTAAATGTATAAAAAGTTTCACAGAACTCGCAAGGTTATAAACATCAATATTTTTTTTTGTAGAGAAATTCCGATAATTTCCTTTCTTCCATGAAAATATATCAGATGTGCGTAAATTCCTTATATGACATCAATCCTCCGTATATCGCATTCCATAGCGCACTCTCCCATAGCCCTCCCCCTCTCCCCATTCGCATAAACAGTCGATGTCTTATAACACCACTGTTGTGTCAAATGTAGCGCATATTTCGGGTGAACAAAGTGCATGTGAATAGTTTAGTTACCCTCTGTGTGACAAGAGTTGAAACCGGTTGATGTCACTTACATAATGAGTTAAACTGTACAGCCACTATTTAATGAAACTCTATACGGCTCATTGGTTATTCCTCAAAGCAATTAAATAACATAATAAAGGATATAAATAAGCGGTGGAGTATCTAGTCACCTTTATTGATTGTGTACAGACCTGTAATTTAAATGGAAAAATACATAGTTTTGTACTGAAAACGTGTCCACGAAAGAGTATGCCAGCAAACGATACATTTATGTTTTGTTGATGGCTGCATTGTTAATTTGCGTTTTATTATAGCAGAGAAGAACACTTTCATGCACAAATCAACTCCTAACTATTTACACGAGCTAACCCCGATATTGTATAACATGACCAGCCGAGTGTAGGCTGTATTCAATAGTTTTGTTTAAAAGTATTTTATGGAGTTCAAATTTTATCTGAAGGAGAGACTCTCTCAACAGTCTCAAAACGTCTTGTCAACTTGCCTTTGTGTGTTGGGTTGCTTGCTTGATTTGGGTTTCAACCCCAGCTCAATGGAGGAGTGCAATACCATAGAAATCTCTGGCAACAAGCAAAACAAGACGATTATAAGATAAAATACGAAGACTTCGCAAACAAATCTTCTTCTGTTGGTTTTCCTCTCGTCATACACATACAAACATATTGTTTTCCTACTGACAATTAACTTTCAGCAAAATGATTGGATTGAGTGAGGATAGTATTCTGCCTTTACCATCATCCGGGTCCCGGAGGCTGTCTGTCCTATCTAAAACCTCCGGTCGTCGATCTAGTCATCTTACAGCACTTACATGGAGAACTCTCAGCAAAGTAGTGGAAGAGAAATCGGTAAGATAATTTACTATAATTTATAAGAAATTTGAATTTTGAACATAAGTTTATGTAATTTATACTGCATTGGACAGGAAGTTTAAAGATATGCATTTTGTTGACCGAGGAAACTAGCTTGAGAATGTAGCTGGCACCACATACACATGTATCTAGGTGGTAGCCGTTCTGGTGAGGTCTGCCGATGTTAATTCATGTCATCCCTACCATATTACAGATAAACATGTAATAATGTATTGATAATATGAACTTACATTGACAGGCCTCACCAGAAGGCTATCAGCTGGAAACAAATATGGCAATGACATCATATAGAACAAATTTGTAGTTTTTATAATACAAAATATATATATGGTTTATAACTTGGACGTGAATTTATGATTTGGACGTATGATTTATTTTAAATTGATTTTTTTCTTTTTTAATTATTTAATTTTTCTTAATTGGATTTCTGAAATAAACAAGCAAATTTAAAAAAAAATTGTTCTTACTAGTATTTCAATATTAAAGCAGAAAACGGAAACCAATTACGGGCACCTGTCACTTGAAGGGAGATCACTCTAACGGGAGTGTCTCACATGGGAGTTAACTCTACATACGACTATATTTGTGGTGGCGCGCCGACACGAAAGTCATCCTGACGAAATATTTAAAAGATAATGGATATACCTTGGTAAAGACTATGTAGTGCTGACCAGGGGGAGATACCTAAATAGAAAATGTATTCTCCAATGTGTATTACAGAACTAGCATTATAAATAAACCCTACATTACATTACAATTTAATGTAGGTCTTTGACTTATTTATAAGGCGAATTCGTATCCAATAAACTACACCGTGCAGTATGATTGAAAAGGCTGTTAGAGAACAAATTGTATAAGCTTACATCTTACTAGCACAATGAATAGGTCTAATATCCTCCGTTTTAGCCCTACGTCCCGCCTATCTAAACCCATGATGAAAGTTGGAAATCGAGAGGC
>JAVFBW010181731.1:0-10656 GCA_034783835.1 Mopalia ciliata
TTTACATAAACATGTACGCGTTATAAAGCCAGATGAATTCTCAAGTTCCATACTTAAAAAACACATTGTTTCATGTGCAAATGTGACGATATATCCTGATTAAATCATAAATTCCAATGAGGCTTGTGGTGTTCACATATTGTGAGAATGTTGCCCAAACTGATTACAATCGTTGCTGAGATATCAGTGTGCCAGTAACCTCACAAAACCAATGCTTTTGTTTGTTCATGTAGAATTTCCAGGGGGTGCTTAATTTTTTTCTTTGTGTATATATTATTGAGATTTATTATTAAAGTATATCTGAAGAGGTAATTGTATGTAAGCTTAGCTTTATACTCTGCTGTACTTTTTCACAACTCTGTTTGAATATCTATCTTTCATTTATTTTTATCTAACAGGTTTCTTTGAATAAAGCTGTTGAAGAAAAATCTAATACAACCAAAGATGTGTACCATAAGAAGTCTGTTGGTGGTGTGTTAAAGCAATCATCAGTGAAAAAACCGTCTAAAAACCCATCAGATCAGGACGAAGATGCTGTTTTTATTCCTAACTTTGAGAAACCAGTCACAAGACGTTCCACTTCAGCTGCATCTAGTCCAGTCAAGACCAATACAGTCATTCAGCCTTCAGCTAAGATTCAACAGTCTCCGTTAGTCCAGTCCAGCGCAGGTCAACTCAGTCCAGGATGTTCCTCATTGGCTATATCAAGTCCTGCTACTGCTGTTAATAAAACACCACCAAGATCTCTCCCAGTTTTACTTGTTACTTCCAGTTCTAAGTCTGGCGCAGCCTTCCCAGTGAAGCTTGATATACGTTCCACATTGCCTATGCCATCCTCAGGCAAACTTGTTTCAACTGCTACATCTGCTGCTTCCAGTCCAAGGAAGTTTGGTGCAACAAGTTCAACTAATACTGTGACCTGTTCAAGAAATGTAGGTGCAACGAGTTTCACTAATACTGTGACCAGTCCAACAACTGTTGATGCAACAAGTTCCACTAATACGCTAACCAGCCCAACGAAGTTTGGTGCAACAAGTTCTACTAATACTGTGACCAGTCCAAGGAATGTCGATGCATTAAGTTCCACTAATCCTGTGGCCAGTCCAAGGAATGTCGATGCATTAAGTTCCACTAATCCTGTGGCCAGTCCAAAGAATGTTGATGCATTAAGTTCCACTAATCCTGTGGCCAGTCCAAGGTATGTTGATGCAACAAGTTCCACCAATATGGTGACCAGTCCCAAAAAGGTGAATGCAAAAAGTTTGACAGATGTTGAAACAAGCCAAAGAAAAGTTGATGCAATAGGTTTGACAAATGCAACCAGTTTAATAAGTGCTACAAATGTTGTGACCCCAGGTAAATTTGAAGGTCAAAATTCTGTAATGGGCACAACAAATCCTTTCCCAATTTATGCACGAAGTTCTGCATTGACCAAGTCAAGTCCCGTTCGTTTAATAACACCTGTGATGCCAGAAAACCACAAAGGTACCAATTCGTCACTTAAACAGAAACAAATAGAATCTGACGATGTCATGACAGAATCTGTTCAACAAACACCAACTATCTTAGAAAAGGATAATACCAAGCAACCGGCTGTTGAAGCTACGCCTTATCTAAGAAAAATCCTGGTGACTCCAGCAATGAATAAAAACAATAATCCACAAAAGCAAGTCATACCCACTGAAATTTGTCCAGAAAAGTTAAATCCTGTTTCAAATATGCATGCTAAGACCATAGGGAGCTCTCTTGAAAATGTTTCTCTCAATAAAGAACCTAAAAGCATACAAGACTGTGTAGAAGCTGAAGTGAACTTAGCGAAGAAATCCAGTAAAAATATAGTTCTCAATGACTTAATCACCTCCACCAAAGGTGCAGTAGTGGTTTCGTTCTTGGGTAAAAAAATAGAAGTGCTAAAGGTAAGCCCTATAACATCTGTTGAAAAAGATGCTGTTTATGATAATGACAATGTTAAGAATATGATTTCAATTCTAAACAACAGTCTTAGTTCAAACCCTTTTAAACCTGTGGGTTTCGCTTCTCCTGAAGTGGAAACTGATGAATGTGAGCTTGGTCAAGATTCCAGAAATCGAAAGAAGGCAAGAAAATCAAAACACGCAGACCACACATATGATGTAGAAAACCCAACAAAGAAGAGAAAACCATCAATCAATGTAAACAAAGTGGAACTGATAAGAGCAGCTAAAAAGATGCGATATTTTTTGTGCTCTGTCTGTAAAACTGCCTTCTTCAATTCAATGTGTCTGAGTAACCATTGGGAAGAAAAGCATAGTGAATTAGTGAAGGACCTGGTAATGGAGAACTGTGATAGTCAGGCTGTGCTGGATATTTTCAAATGTTCTCACTGTGATCTCATTCTAGACAATGACACAGACTTTATGGATCATCTCAAAACAGCGCATTCAATTGAGAAACTCTTCTCATGCTCTATTTGTGAGAAACAATTTGAGTTCAAGCGCCAAGTCAAAGTCCATCTAGCTACCCATTTTCCTGTTAATACATTGCATTGTTCAGAATGCTCGGCGGAGTTTAATGTTCGTACTCAACTAGAAAGACATCCATGTTGGCTAGCACATGCGCAGGAAAGGATTCAACTTGGTGATAAATTTGAAACAGTGAAAGAAGAGAACATAGATCCAGAACTGGAAGACGGAAGGGTATTTCCTTGTCCGATGTGTAAAGAGATATATCCTTGTACAGCTAAGGTCATAGATCACTGGAACGATGTCCATGGCAAAATGCTTGATAACCCTACAGAGACAGCTTCCACCCCGTCTACCAGCGAAGGAGTGCCCTCCACGGACTTGGCTGAGGATAACGCTGTTAACCAGGACACTTCAGAGGCCATCTCTCCTGATACATATGCTTCATTAATAGGTTTTGGTAATATGATTCCATTGTGCTGTTTATGTAATACAGCATTTGACTCAACATCTTCCTTGAAGGAGCACTGGGATGAGAACCATAGTTCCATATGTATTGATACTGCCCAAGACCACATGGAACTCCATAATCACAAGTACAAATGTAAGATGTGCGCGGCCGTGTTCAGTTGTCAGGTTAGTGTAAGGAGACATCTTCTCTATGAACATGGACTTACAAAGCCCATGATCTGTGTTTATTGTAATAAACGTCTTACTACCAAGAGAAAAATGAGGGTGCACATGAAGAAACACTTTGTGTGTAATTTTTATCGCTGTTCAAAATGTTCCAAAGAGTTCAGCACACAGTTATCTCTCCTAAAACACAGTTGTTGGGAGGGTTATGTTCGTAGGAAGATGTCAATCACCCATAAAAAGCCCTTTTGCAAAAAAGTTGATGAAAAAAATGCGCCAGTTGTGAAACGCTGTGCTCTCTGTAGAGTGGATTTTGGATCATCTGGAGAGCTGAAGTACCACTGGGAGGAAACTCACGACCAGTACATTGAGCCAATTACCACAGCTGTAGAGGAACCTATACCGGATTTACCAGCACCAACCCTGGAGTACCAGTGTGAGTGCTGCGGCCAGGAATTCAAACAGAAAAACATCTATGAAAAACATAGAGAAAGGCACAACATAACCAAAAAATTCAAATGTACCTTGTGTTCCCTCCTTCTGAGTACCTTTAGATTAGCCCGATTACATCTTCGAGTTCATCTGGCAGAACGCCCTTTCGCCTGTGAGAAGTGTGATTCCAAATTTATTGAAAAGAAGCATCTGGAAAAACACATGATTGTACATGCTGGTCCAGAAAAAAGACAGCGGTTCATTTGTGAAACTTGTGGCCGTGGTTTCCCCAGTAAATACGGGTTGAAAAAGCACAGGCAAGCAGTGCATGAAGAAGGTGGTAAGGTTTATAACTGTAATATTTGTCGAAAGGGTTTCCTAGTGAGGTCTAAGCGAGACTATCATATGAACTCTCACTTGGATCAGAGAAGTCATTTGTGCAACACATGTGGGAAAACTTTTAAGTCCAGACTTAACCTTAGATCTCATATGAGAACCCATAACTTGGCTAAACGCCACAACTGTCCTATATGTAACCGGATATTCTCCCACAGAGAAGTACGTGGAGCACATCTCTTGGTCGAACATAAGAAACCCTGTCATTGTGGCCTTGTTTTATTCACAATAAAAGATGCTATCATGCACAAATCATTTTGTAGTGGATATGAGGAAACTTTGACAAAATTCAATGTTTAGCTATTTGACACTTAAATTTTTCAATATATTCCCATGCACAAAGATCAATATTTTACTGATATTGTTTCTGTTATACATAATTTCAGTCTCTCAACAAAGAGTTGCAATCCAGGTTTGCTTGCAACTGTGCAAGGATAGTTTGTAGCCTGATTGGCTGAGATGGGGGTGTGCTGGTTTAAAATACACTAGTTTATTATGTATATAAATATAGGAACAGTTAACTGTTAACAGCCTTTTCTTGGGAAAGTATTCATTTTGCAATTTTTATTTTGAGCCTCAGTTGCTACAGTGTTGGCCCCATCAGCTGAAAGTGTTAGGTTTGAACCTATGTGAAATCATTCAAATGGATATTTCTCTGGAATTATAAAATATGTTTTAGTGAAAAATTCTTGAAATATTCTGCTATGTATGTGGAGGCAATATTTTTCGAGATAACTTTTGAAACAGTTCAATAGCTGTATCGTAAAAAGCTTTTAGTGTAACCACTCATTGAGTAAGTTGTTTTGATGAACTACTTCTGTTACTGATATTCAAATTCGCTTGTTCTCCATTCTGTTGACTATGGAACCAATACAATACTTACATATTCAAAATGTAAGTAGAAATTGCTGAAATCAAGTTGGAATGGAGGCTTCTTCCCCTGTTCCGATGCTATCAGCCTTGCACGACTCCTGGTTTGATTTTAATGCAAAATAGTTTTCCAGAATCTGAACATTAATAATGTTTTATTGTAGAGAAAGAAAACCTGTCTGCCTCTCCAAAGGGATTTGAATTCGGACTTAACGTGTCTGGTTAGCATAAATATATATTTTGAATAAATGAAAAGAGAAAAATCTGTTTGCCTCCAGTGGGATTAAAACGCGTGGTAACAGACCCAACACTCTACCAACTGATCTACAGCAGTGAAGATATTGATTTTCTCTCTACATAAAGCACAGGCACAGGGATGCTAAGTTTGCATTTTTAATATCTTAAATATAACTCACAATTGGTTTTTGCTTGAGTAAATCTGAAAGCCTGCTTCTGGCATAAATATATTTTTAATAAAAGAAGAAAGAAAGATTTGTTTGCCTCCACCATTATATAGACCTACATCTGATTTGCAGAAGTCACCATACTGGAGAACTGGGGAATTTGAAAATCAGTAGTGAGGAGAAGAAAACTAATGCTGTATATATACATGTATAGTATGTTTATATGTAATACTAGGTGAATACATCTGGTTTAAAGTTGTCACATGGTGAATTGCAAAATCAGAATTTATGTCTGCTATTGGGTTATATAGACCTTTTTCCAGCTATTTTCCAACACCGCATTGAAATATGTCGTCTGAGATCTATAGGACTTGTGTACATGTAACTGTCTGTACTCAGTTTAGATTTATTGTCTGTCACTTTGATGATTGTTATGTAACTTAATTTGGTCTAAAATGATTTATGCAGATCCCAATCAGTCCTAGATCACTGGGTGGCCTGGACCCTGGGGCTGGGGGTAAAAAAATTGGCAGTGATGTAACTTAACTTTCTAAAGTCAAAATCCACTTACCCAGTCATGTTAAAACAATATAGTAGGCCTACCTATGTTAAAAAAAAACACTGGTCATTTAAAGCAAGTGAAACCTGACATTGTTGCCCCCTGGTCAATTTGTACATCCCTTGGCAAGCGCTCTTGTATAAACTTTAAAGTTACACCACCACTCCATATGTAAACCTTGTCAAAAGACTATTGCTGTATAATACAATACTCGATCACACATAACCCATTGTGAAAAGCTCATCACAATCAATGTGGTCTATTCTTTGTGAGTGCCTCTCAACTATTTAACCAAGCATTTTCAAACTTAGTTATCGATTACACATTTGACGAAATGTACATCTTGTGCTATTTTTTTTAGTAGATGCTTTGTGTAAATAGCTGTAAATATAGCACCTGTTTTCATTGACCAACTGACTTCTTTACTGATCTTAACATTTGTCAATTCTCTGTTGAAGATGGTATATTGTCGTACATATTTCCAGTTACACTTGGAAACTAGTGTATTCTACTTAAATTGTGAAGCCTTGCCTTTTCAGTTTTATTAGGGCTTGTAACATTTTGAACCTTATGTAATCCTAGTCCTTCATAGAATGTCGACTCGTGATGGTTTATTCATTATTTAAATCATACTTTGTTAATAGCCTATAGTCTATGGTTTTTGATGCCCTAACACAATTGTTTGTTTTTGAAGATGAATAAATTATTTAGAACCTCAAGAGTTTTGTTAACTATATTTACAACCATACAACAGCAGATCCTAGGTACATGTACCAGTATCTTATATGTTGTATGGCAAGTGTTTGGAGGGAGCTTCATGTTGCCCTGGTGCTCCCAGAGATAAAGGCGAACAGCAAGCTAATCTGAATAATTTTTGTGTCTTTTAGAAAGTGAACATTAACAGTATTTTCGTTATTTTGGAATAACACTTTCTTAGTTGCAACATATACCTGTTCAGAAAATTTTGTAGGTTGAAACCTGTCCGGGAATCGAACCCACGAGCAAGCTAATCTGTTTGTGGTGTCTGTATTGCATCCTATTATTGTCCTTTACTTGTCCTGTCTTGTCTTTGTTTGTTGCCAGTGGTGTTGAGGGTGGTTTCAAGTTTCAACTGGTTCCCTTCACCCATTGGGCTGGCACGTCATCATCAGTGAAATACCATTGAGTACGATGTTTAACCCCAGTCAAACAAACAAAGATGTGTTGTATGCGCTAAATATTTTTCAGATTGTAGCTGCTGGCACCGTCAGTTGTGGTTGGACGAAGTATAAGGCTGGTTGATATGCCATAAAATACAACTTGTATTAAAGTGGAAAAATGCCCAGAAAATTATTAGTAAGATGTTGTTCTCATTTCCCGCGGCTGTAGCTTAGTTTTAGCGAGTGCGCTTCCCATAACTGAACCTGCTTTGATTTACCGTTCACCATATCGAGTCACATGTTGTGGCTCTGGCAATCCTGGGGGTGGTTTATATGAGGTTTTCCACTGTAATAAGGCTGTGTGCAGTGGACAATCCGTCGTCATA
This sequence comes from Mopalia ciliata, assembly GCA_034783835.1. Classification (NCBI taxonomy): domain Eukaryota; kingdom Metazoa; phylum Mollusca; class Polyplacophora; order Chitonida; family Mopaliidae; genus Mopalia; species Mopalia ciliata. The sequence goes on from JAVFBW010181731.1 coordinate 7,261, forward strand.
TAAGTGAAATACTCTTGAATACAACGTTAAACATCAAACAAACAAATAAAACATTGTCGCATTCGAGGAGACTACATCATTTTATTGTATGGTGCTGTATTTGTGGCACACCTAGTGTATTTCTCAATTTTATCCAAAAAAAAAAACATATATTAACTGTTACATTTTATTTATAACGTCCATTTCACTTAAATGTCCACAAACATTAATAAAAACTAATTTTCATCTGATGAAACATGTCTTAAAAACACGTTTCCATGAAATGAAATGTTGGTTTTTTTAATGTGTAATTTAGCAGTAAAAATCTATTTTAAATGGTGAAAAATCTAATGTATTTGCTTAGTCAGAAGCTTGATAACATATGTGTTCAGGGGAAAAGTCATTGAATAAACCCCATACAGCTATCATGTCACAACTCTTGGCGGGAAATTCTTTAATGCATGATATCTATTAATTAACACATAACTGTTTCTTATAATTGAACACACTTAGCCGTATTTATTACAGTTGAAAGCAACGTAAAAGTCCGTGTCCGCGCAATTTTTCACTAACATAGTTACGAAATTTGTAGTTCCCGTTGAACGTGTTGTAGGGGCGAGCTTGTTTTGACACCGAAATTCGTTTAACTTTTAACTTAACTTCAAACTTAACTTAAATTATTGTACAATGACGTAAACTGTGTTTGCCATTTACAGATGTAATTGTTTTAAGTAAATGTAAATCCTGATTATTTTTTCGGCAGTGCAAAGTACAAACTTCAATGACGAGGTCAGATCAGTTTCGTTGTCAACGACAGCGTATTCCCTCGGTATAGCACATCTGACATCGACGGCCACTGAATCTAATACAGATGTTACTAATCTTGATTTAATCTCGACCCTTCCCAAATACAACATTAACGAAAGCTGGGATAATTTGATATATCATTTTAGCTGCAGTGAATGTGATCTCTTACGTTTTGGTAATGACATATTTACCGTACCGGTACTATTGATATATTTTGAATAGGCCTACAATGTATTGGCCTATCTTGACTGTCAATAAAGCAAAAAACTGCATTGGCGATACCTGGATCTAATCTGTAAAAATTAATTTAAGTTAATCGACTTATGGTATCATAGGCTATACGAGATACATATATTTATCTACCATTTATAGGCTGGTAATCCCTTAATCCCAGACTGACCTAAACAACTATGAAATGTTTTTAACATGGCCACTGACAGAGAAAAAACAACTTTTGTTCGAGCAGACTTTACTTTAAGATGTTTAATTTGTGGTGCAACAAGAGAAGAGAAAACAAGGTCTTTTAAAAAACTTGGAAGTGAGGGTCTGGAGAAACAACTAACGGACTGGGTGAAGAATTACATTGGTCTTATTGTCAGCCAAGCATCATGTTGTAAATCTTGTTTCCGTCGTCTCAAACTAGTGGATGAGAGGGCCAGGTACCTGAGAGACACCTGTAAGAGAACTGTCAAAGCTGCTACAGTCTTTGCCGTAACAGGTGCCAGTTATACAAAATATTAACACCTGAACTTATTTTTTGTACAGTGTATATTTAAAAAACTAAGTTATTGATTGGTACTTTACTGCTTGCATAAGGGTATTTTACTTATATGACAACGGTGTATTCTAACAATAATTGACACTAGTTCAACCAAGATGTGAAGAGATTTCATAATGTTGGAAAGTTAAGATTCCTCCAGGGCTAAGTAAAGATAATATTGCTGCTCTTCAACACGATGCCCATAGCCAGATACTCTGTATTACTACTATCCAAATTGACAAAGATCCAATATTAACATTTTGTTTTTTTTAAAATAGCACTTTTTTGGCACTATATTTTACTAATACACTACATGAATTAGTTTATTTAGTAGAAGAGCTCTGGAACTAAAAAAAAAAAATGACCCATAAATTTGAATGTTTGATTTTAAATTTAAGGGATACAAAATTGTGGTCAATTTTGATCCCAAGGGGTCCAACAATACCTTAAGAAACAGGACAGATTTAAGTTCGATGACAGACTATTTCCTTTAACCATGAGGCTTTCTGCCTTAGATGGAGGCTTGTTAATGACAGCAAATTTAGTTTTCATCTCAAAGCTTTTAGCCCAAAAAAGTTACCACATTTTGTGCGTGAATTCACATACATGTAGAATAATCCACAGCCAATCTTAACTCTCATCACTCAACCTTAAGTTTTCTTTGTATAGACTCCTTAAACATCCCCATTTAATAAGTAAAAAAAATACATACGCAGATATATTAATACTAAAGTTGTATACCATATTAAAAACAAGCTGGTCAATGAAAATAACATTTGTTGTCATTTCAGCAGAACCTCTAAAGGCCGGTGAAGATTTTTTAACCGGGCCAACTGGACTTTTGGACTTTGGAGTGATTAAAATGGTGGTAAGAGCTAAAATGACTAGTTTTTTTTTTCCTCACGAAGGCAAATCTAGTTGTTGAAGTTTTCTCTGGGTATACAGATTTTTTTTAGCGTCCTGCAAGATCTTTTGGCCTTTGCCACAGGTGAAGGGGCATATGAGCTTGCATGCAGAAAGTCCTAATCATTCAAGCTATGGAACACTTATTGAGAGTTGCCTTAGTGTGGCTCTTTACAGTCCATCGCTGTCACATGAGTGAATAGCCTTCAGTGTGTCATTAAACGATAATAATCTGTAAGTATACTATACAAGGGTTTAGACCGAGGAGTGTCCACAGTTCACATGTCCTTTGGTCTAGATGAATAGTTGCCTACTTTGACATGCTGGTGACAGGGAAACACTAAAAATGGACACCAAGTTACTTCAAATCTGAAGCATAATGATCATTTTGGACACCATATGTTTGATTTCTGGCTAAGCCCTTGATACTATACACTGTTTATATCCATTGACTATCAGTAAAAACTTATTTTACAGGCTGCATCATTTGGGAAGATGACAATTCCTGCACCTATCATTGTCCAGCCTAGCACTCAGACATCAGTAGTTCAAGCTGAACAGCACCTTCGCGTGGAGAGTGTGTCCATGAAGGAAGCTGATCGAACAGAACCTCACCCAGTTTGTCTTGAAAAAAACAAGAAGAGAGTTTCAACTAGAAGAGAAGCAACAGTTGTCATGAAAACTCTGGAAGCACAGGTAACATACTTCAAATATTAAAGTCAGATAACTAGTAGCTTTCCATTTTTAATAAAAATGTTTTCACCCTTGTTGAAATTCTAAAATCCAGTTTGTTATATCCTGAATACAACACAGCTGAGAAATGGTCATATTTATATTTGTGCTATTTGTAGAGAGGTATATTGTAACAGTGGATTTGGTGTTTAATACTGTTTATAAACTTTAGTGGTGACATTTAAGGACAGAAGACAAACTGACATGCTGGAAAA
>JAVFBW010181742.1:0-10655 GCA_034783835.1 Mopalia ciliata
GTTGCCTTAAGACTACGGACGGGTTGGTATAAACTGATGACGGGTTGGTTATGGACGGGTTGGTTATGGACGGGTCGGCGTGTGGACGGGTTGACCGTGTCCCTTTAGGATATAGTGCTACATGTTACAAATTTTTGTTTGTTTTGTAAAGAGACAATCGAATTCTACAGTGGCTCCGGTGTTAACCGAATCATCATACATTATTTGACCAATCCCAAACAGGGGTACAGTAGTTACTAGTTAGTCATCAACCACTATGATCAACGTCTGGCCTACAAGACTATGTTGTTGTTGCAATAATGTTGGTAATCGACCTGGTCACATTGATGTGAAAGTAAAGTTCCTGAATTGTACCTACAGTACAAACAAGCGTATCTATATTCTTTTTACATAAACATGTCTATTACCTTACCAGCGATATTGAAAACAGATTTGTAATACACTGTGCGTCGTTTTCTAGGGGTTTTCCTTCAGTTTTCAACCCACACTTTTCTTTTCGAAGTAAGTCGGAATTTTTCGTATTTATTTTTAAAATAGAATATTTAAACAAAAAATTGCTGAAGTGTCTATATTAAAAATAAAAATGTTCTTTCTCTTTCAATTATTTGTTAAACTGCCTACTAGATTATTATTTTAATAAAATTGTAAATACGAGTACGCGGCTGTCCCTCTCAGCAAGAAGGACACAACTGTGCACACATGTTTCATTAGTGATGCGGAGACGAAAGGAGAAGGGCGATACAATTTCATTATTACTCTATTTATGTCTTTAATTATGGGCTTCCGCTTTGCATAATCGTAAATAATCATTTGCTACATTTTCAGGACAGTTATTATCATTTCCAGTGGTAATCTGGAACATTTGTACAGCTGAATGAGCGTGCATTTGTTAACAGGATCTAGCCTAATAGTAATAGCGTTAACAGCTGATCTATGATCATCATCAAGGATGAATCTGTCATTGTCAGCCGTGCTGTGTCTTTTTGTGTCTCACCTGATTTTATTGGTCACATCACAGGCCGAAGATCTCTATGACGTTCTGGGAGTCAGCAAATCAGCGACACAACAAGAAATTAAAAAAGCTTATAAAAATTTAGCAAAAGAATGGTGAGTGATTTCCAGTTGGATGCTTGTAGTCTAAATCCTAGATGTAGCATAGGTCTGCACATCTAGGTCTTAAATTAAAATGTCCTGTATTTAACCATCACGCTGAAAACGACTACAACAAACTACAGTTTCCTTTCAGCAAATCCTATTCAGTTTAAATATTCCCTTTGCCTTGCCCGGCTCGATATGTAGCTGATTTGAAAATATTCAAGATGAAATGATCTCAAAGTCCTAAGAAGTTTAATTAATTGAGTGGAGCCCTACATGGAGGTGTTAAGCAGAATCTGGAGATCAATGTCTGACTAGTCTTTCGTTTATATGGTGATATTAATGTTGTAGTCATTCATTTTTGTTTGAAATGTCATTTTCACTTTTTAATGTTTGGATCTGAAATTTCTTTAATGTTTTTTTTTGTTTGTTTTAGGCATCCAGACAAAAATAAAGATCCAGATGCTACAACCAAATTTACAAAAATTAATGAAGCTTACGAGGTACATTTATAGCACTACTTTACTGTTGAACAGGTGATATCTCATGGCGTTGACATCTTTATTCCTGTATCACTCCGCTTGTGGCAACCCTCTGGCTAAGGGCAGTTTGTTTGAGTTGCTATCTTTACATAGCACTGAATGAACTTTCCAAGTTTATCTAAACGCTTATGATCTTGGTTGTGCTAGTGTCAATTATTGTTGGAATACACCGCCGTAATAAATAATAAGCACAGCGTAAAACACCAATCAACCAAGCCACCTACCGCTGTGGTACATCCAGTCCTCCAGATAAGAAATCATTTGAAAGGAATGCTCATTCCACCAAATAATCATAAGCGAGTAGTGCTTCTCTTGCAGGGAGTACTGAGCTACTTTTCCAAAAGTAACACATAAATATATATTCTTGTGTTAGAAAGGGGGGTGGGGTACATGTTGTCAAGAGATGTAGGCCTCATTTGAACAGATAACCAGTTTTTGGATGCATTTGATAAGGCATTCAAAAGTAAAGTGTTAAGCTACAGAGGAAAATCTGACATTATTAAAATGGCCCTCTTTCAATGCTTTTTGCCTCAAATTACAGGTACGTTTTTTTCTAATGAATATTTGCCCCGTGAGGGAGTGGGTGGTCCATGGCCCTGCAGAATACTCCCTTGGCTTCCTCGGTCGATCGTAAGAGGCGAGAAAAGAGGTTGCTTTCTGTTGCCCTGGTGTTCGTGGAGCTAAAGTGTAACATTAAGCAGATTTGTTTGTGATGTCCTGTATTTCTGTCCATCGCCATATAAGTGAAATACCCTTGAGTACGACGTTAAACACCAATCAAACAAACAAACAAACAAATCCATGTAAACCTGAACAACTGTTCGCATGAAAAAATAAGGCCTGCCCTTTACTCTTGTTTCTTTTATATAAAATTAATGTATTCTTCTTTGATGATGTTCTGTAATTGTTTCCGTTGTCATATAAGTGAAATACCCTTGAGTACGACGTTAAACACCAATCAAACAAACAAACAATCTTTGATGAATATATATATGTACCTGGTCAGTTCCCCTGTATGCCCAGACAAATGGGACTTCTCTGGGCCTGGAAAATCTGGGGTTTTTTTATGGACAATAAAAATTGAAAAATGTAATGCAAACATGAACATAAATAATACGCACATCATGAACTTTATTATATCATAATTGTTCAAACATTTATTCAAAGTCATATATGATATATGCCTCATGCAATGACAACAGTAAACTAGTTACTTATAAATAAATAATTTTTGTGTCTTATAATACAAATGTGAACATTTAAAGTTCAGCACTAATTATGAGATTGTGAACCGTTTTCAAATTAGACAGATTTATATTGTAATAAGATAAGCTATTGCCCTTTAATGGATGTTTTTGTTATACAAAACTATTTACAGGGTATCTGAGTATCAAACATGGTCTGGTAGAATTTCAAATTTGGATGGAATATACAAGCCTTATTTTTTTAAAATTTTGCGTAACCGATCTACCGTACACATGAATTAAAACCCACATAACCTATCATTTGGTTACGTGAAAAAAAAATTGCACAACAGTCATTCTTGTATATAGGTTATGTAAACATAAAGTGTAATTACACTTTAGTGTATCACGATTTACCGCATAAACAGTTTTTACTGGTACCATTCCATGTTTACTGATTTTAATCAAATACCATTCAGAAATAAAGTCTTTTAAACCAGTTGACCAACCTGTGAATGCTCCGTGGGTGCAAGTCACGACTGTCATAATATGGTGGTGGTGGTGTTTCAGCAGCATGCTAAGCTGTCCGAGTGGCTTCATCATGACAAATAGTTAATCCAGTCATTATCAGTGCAGATGGGGTGAAATTAATGCAAACTTTTTACAAAGTTATCCAAATTAAGCTTGTTGGGTTTTGTTTATTGTGACCGCAACCCTTTAAACAACATCAGCTGACATAGAGCTCAACAAGATCATAGACCAACAGTGATTTTGATAGGCTGGAGAGCCGAAGCCAGCTAACCATGTCTTAGCTAACACAGCCCTAGGCTTTCTATTTCACACTGATTATCGATCTCTGTTTCATTTTTAGTTAAAAAAATTTTTTTTTTTTTTTGCTAAAATTTACGTCCTAAATGAAGCAAGAAATTGTTCATACTTAAATAAACATATATTATCAGTCTATGATGAAAATATTTCTGACAGCATATGAGAATCCTTTTCTGGCTGTCTAGTGTAGAACATATGCATACACTGTTGACATCCCATGCACATGTACATGGTCTTAGTTTGCGTGAACGGTGACTGTTTGTGTGAATTTTTGTTTGCGTAAACCTCCACATAACCTGAACTACCGTTTGCGTGAAAAAATAAGTTCAGAATATACCTTAGTTATCTAGGATACCTCTCAAAATGCATGTACAGGGTCATTGTATCATATGTGGCAATTTACAGAGTTATCTCCCTTTCCCTGATTTTTATATGAATGTAATGGCAATTGCACAGGAGGTATATTCTCCTTCAAATAAAACTATTGCAGAAACAGAGTACAATTCCTTTTATTGTTTACCTTTCCAAACTTGAGAATTAAGGAAAATGTTAAATCTTGAGAATATACAAAAGAAAAGAAGAGGGATACTTCTAGATTCAATCGCCCTGTGAGGGAGCGGGTGGGCCATGGCCCTGCAGAATACTGCCTCGGCTTCCTCGGTCAATCGTAAGAGGCGAGAAAAGAGGTTGCTTTCTGTTGAACCGGTGTTCGCAGAGCTAAAGGGTAACAGGAAGCAGATTTGTTCGTGATGTTCTGTATTTGTGTCCGTCGTCATATTAGTGAAATACCTTGAGTACGATGTTAAACACCAATCAATCAATCGAATCTTTGTTTTATTGGGGTTTGACGCCATATTTAAGGTTAGTTCACTCTCACGATGGTGTGCCAACCCAATGGGTGAAGGAAACCACCCTTGGCAGCAAACAAAAATGCCACAGGACAATACAAACATATGGACCTCCTGATCCTCTTTCGCTCAGAAAGCACCAGGGCAATGTAAAGCTCTCTCTAACCACCCGCTATATGACGATACAACAAAAAGTTTGTTGATTCCAACTTCTGGTATGTTTGTGTCACTACATTAAACATTCAACATAGACCCAGAATATATGCTATACTATGTCCCACGTGCTGCGATTTACCGTTCATAGGTTTGAGTCCGCTTATCGACCATCAGGTATATGAGTGTGTCACATGTTGTGGCTCCGGCAATCGCGGGGGTGGTTGTATGAGGTTTCCTCCCGGTTTTCCACCGTAATAAGTCTGTGTACAGTGTGAAGTGGACAATCCGTCCTCATATAAGTGAAATACCCTTGAGTATGACGTTAAACACCAATCAAACAAACAATGTCCCACGTTACATGTGGATTGTTTTCTTTGCTTTAATTGGTTTTTTTTTTGCTGTACATACGGTTATTTCACTCAAAGGAATTTGTGTTTTCCCATTTGGCGGAGGAAACCACCCTTGACACCACTGGCACCAAATGAAGACCACCACAGGATACACTACAAGTACATTACAAACAGCTCTGCTTCATGTTGCCCTTTAAGTTAGCTAGAACCAGAGCAACATGAAGCTCACAGCCCTCCACCCCTGGGTTAAACAACCAAGCAGTGTACACCTTTGTCTAGACATATACCAAAACATTGTAAACTATCATCTAAATCTGATTAAATGAAGGAAATTCACGTTGGGTTGAAAGTCTGTAATTAGACTCCTTTCAACCACTTCTGCACAATTTAAATAAGACTCGTATTGGATTAATGATAATTAAACACAGTTGATCCAATGCATAATTGACTTTGTGCACAGCGTGACAGAAAGCGTTGAGTAGGTTATCCTTTCCGCCATTCACAAGAGCAATATTAATAGTATTATATAAAAGAAAAAAAATATTTTTCTTATTTATATCTTCATTAAATTCGTAATTCAGAGCTGTAATTTACATTCTGGATCTAATTAAAATCAGTTTTAAAAAATGCTCACTATGTATTGTTTGTTGCTATATTGAGATCCAATGCAATCACCCCATTTACAATGATTGGTTTCTTTAATTGACCAATCACAGAGCTGTTTCTCAATTCTGGTTTCGGGCGTTTCTATAATGCTTGAAAGTTAATTAAGTGCTAATTAAAGACAGTATAACTACCCTTGAAACAAACTTCCCTTATCCAGAAGGTCACACAGATATATGATTGATTGATTGATTGATTAGTGTTTTACGCCACATTCCACAGATATATGAAGATACACCTGTATAAACAGCAGTTATGATTCCCAAGAAGAACAAAAAAACACTAATGTTTGATGAAAAATCAACACAATTTTATTGGATATAAATTAAATTGATACAAACATTGCAATGATATCACAGTCAGTCATCACATTACTGGACAGATGGAGTTTATTAATAAAAAATAAAACAAATGAAATATATGCTGAATATATCCATGAATAAAATTTCTGTTTTGAGACTGGAATTAAAGGGCTATTTCAACACGTCTTATTGGTACAGTATAACAAAACAACACAAAAGATGGATACTAGTGATTTGTTTAATTAACGTTTATCTTTTAAAATGATATAAATCTCTCATTTAACAAAATATCTGAATGACAAAAGAATCACAAAAATTTTTTGCCAGGGTGAAGGTCAAATACATCCTTGGAGGTCACTGAAAGAGAAAGAAATCATTTTAAGGATTTGTTTTATTTTAAACTTTATTTGGGACCATGTGTTTTTATGAAGTGAGTGAAGGAATGGGTGAAGGAAACCACCTCCACTGTACTGACAACACACCCATGAGTTTCACAGCACAGATTATTACATAGAAGGTCAGAGCTACACCAAGGCACAGCTAAGAACACTGCTATGATACATCCCAGATTACCACTAGGACACAGTACAGCACAATGCACCACCAAGGACCAGCTAAGAACACCACTAGAACACAACTCAGAAACACTTCTAGGGCACAGACAATTCATCCATTCCCCGTTTTTGTAAATAAACATGAAAACATAGAACAATTTTAATAAACCATGTTCCTTTTTATTCCGGGAATCTTAACCGATTTTCAACACTATTTTTTAGAAAAGAAAAAAACACTAGCTATTTACTGGTTTTACCACTTACCTTTTGAGAAAATAAAGTTGGTCTTGTAAGAAACATCTCTGTAACAAATAAAAACATAAAATTAATAAATACATGTCATTAAAGAAAAGTTTTAGTAAAATTTTCATTGATGAAAAAGACAATTCAATTTTTTAACCAGATTAAATTATTTCTTTATCAACATTGGAGCCTGTATTTCACCCCTAAATACAACTTCTTTTAATCTCTAATGTAAAAAAGCCCCCTTATGTATACCCATACACAAAAAGGTTTCCTCTGGTCTCCTGTCCTGTTCTCACTTCTGTGAGAAACCAAGGCTCAATATGATCACAGTCTAATTCTCACATCAGAGATAACCAGGACTCAATGTGGCCCCAGTCTAATTCTCACATCAGAGATAACCAGGACTCAATAAGACCCCAGTCTAATTCCCACATCTGTGCAAACCAGTGAACAATGTATCCCAAGTCTAATTCTCACATCTGTGAGAACCAGGGGTCAATGTGATCCCAGTCTAATTCTCACATCTGTGAGAACCAGGACTCAATGTGACCCCAGTCTGATTCCCACATTTGTGAGAACCAGGACTAAATGTGACTCCAGTCTGATTCCCACAACTGTGAGAAGCAGGGCTCAATGTGACCCCAGTCTGATTCCCACAACTGTGAGAAGCAGGGCTCAATGTGACCCCAGTCTGATTCCCACATCTGTGAGAACCAGGGCTCAATGTGACCCCAGTTTAATTCCCACATCTGTGAGAACCAGGGCTCAATGTGACCCCAGTCTAATTCCCACATCTGTGAGAACCAGGGCTTAATGTGACCCCAGTCTGATTCCCACAACTGTGAGAACCAGGGCTCAATGTGATCCCAGTCTAATTCCCACATCTGTGAGAACCAGCACTTAATGTGATACCAGGGCACAATGTAATCTCTCCAACCCCTGCCTGATTCCCACATGTGGTGATCTGATCAATTGAGGAAGGACTGCAAGAGGATGTAGATCTCTACTCACATGTAGCATCCGTTTTCTCTTCATCTTTCAGTTTTTCATCTGGAAAAAAGCAAATCATAAACCATTAAGCAAATATTATTTTCAACAGCTTGGCATAAAGAAAACCCATATGAAAGCCGTACCTATTTTGAATTGTATGCTTGATTGGGGTTTGAGTGGGAACAAAAGGCTATTTCACTCATACGATGGTTCCTCAGTCTAATTGGTAAATCAACAACACTGGCAACAAACAAAGATAAACCATCACAAAAAAGACGATCAGACAATGCAATACAACAATAAAACCCTTCATGGTTGAGTGGTCTAGACTGTAGCTCTAAAAAGTGTATGCTTCTGTTCCACATATCTCTCTCACCTCTGGGGTAGCAGGGTTGATTCCACAGACGAATGTGGGTTGGTACACCAGCAACCAGCGGAAGGTCACAGGTTTTCTGGTTTAATTTACCACCCAGTTTTCTGACCTCCCCCAATAATGGTTGTCAATGATATGATATTGGGATTCTGCTGATCTGACATCAGATACATTTATGAATAGATATATCACAAATAGATACATGTAGGCTTCGTGCTTCCCCTAAGCTCCAAGAGCACCAGGGCAACAAGAAAATCTCCCCCAAAGATTGCTTGTTTGTTTGTTTGATTGGTGTTTAACGGCGTACTCAAGGGTATTTCACTTATATGACAACGGACAAAAATATAGAAAGTCACAAACAAATCTGCTTCCCATTACCCTTTAGCTCTGCCAACACCAGGGCAACAGAAAGCAACCTCTTTTCACGCCTCTTACAATCGACCGAGGGAGTATTCTGCAGGGCCAGGGCCATGACCCACCCGCTCCCTCACAGGGTCTCTCCCAAAGAAAATCAAATTAAACACACCATCACAGTATATGAAAAGAACATTGATATGAAAATCAGTAAAGATTTCGGAATTGTCTGAAAGATAGACCGATTGATTAAATTGATTGATTGATTGATTAAATTGATTGACTGATTGATTGATGTTTAATGCTAAAGGTATTTCACATACAGGAAGGTGGTGTATTCCAACAGCAATTTATCACACTAATACATGTACAATGATGGGAAGGGATTCGGTGAAATATTATCTTTCTGCGTTGCTAAGAGAAAAGAGAGCATGACTATGGTGGAAACAAGGTAACTCTGAAAGAAGAGGAGTCGTTTCATGGATGATGCAAAAAACAACGAAAAGGCGACCAAACTGAATTTAACGTCAGTGTTCTGTAAAAACATTACAATTTTTGTTTTGAAACAATAGTTTCTTATAACTTAAATTTAACTAAGAATGTAAACCTAGCCTGCTACATGATTGTCTCACCAGCAGGTTTGGTGGTGGAGGAAGCCTGTTGTTCACTCGATGTATGTTGTTCACTTGAAACCTGTTGGTCACTCGAAGCCTGTTGTTCACCCGAAGCCTGTTGTTCACTCGAAGCAAGCTGCTCGCTTGAAGCTTGTTGTTCACTTGAAGCTTGTTGTTCACTTGAAACTTGTTGTTCACTTGAAGCTTGTTGTTCACTTGAAGCTTGTTGTTCACTTGAAGCTTGTTGTTCACTTGAAGGTTGTTGTTCACTTGAAGCATGTTGTTCACTTGATGCTTGTTGTTCATTTGAAGCCTGTTGTTCCCCTGAAGCCTGTTGTTCACTTGAAGCCTGTTCTTCACTCGAAGCCTGTTGTTCGCTTGAAGCCTGCTGTTCACCCGAAGCCTGTTGTTCACTTGAAGCCTGCTGATCACTTGAAACCTGCTGTTCATTTGAAGCTTGTTGTTCACTTGTAGCCTGTTGTTCACTTGAAGCCTGTTGTTCACTTGAAGCCTGTTGTTCACTTGAAGCCTGTTGCTCACTCGAAGCCTGTTGTTCACTTGAAGCCTGCTGTTCACTAGAAGCTTGTTGCTCATTTGATTCCTGTTGTTCATTAGTCTTCTCCTTTTCATCTGCAGCATTTTGTTCAGTTTCTTCTCCCACATCATTAGCTGTTACTAATTGTTCACCATCCGAGTTTTGTTGAGTGTCTTGACCTTGTCCAACTTCATTTTCTTCAGATGAACCAGTTTCTTTCCCTGAATAGTCCACAAGATAAAACTTATCTGCCTTCCAGACATTAAGGGTTAAGTTCCAAGCCAGGCAGGAGTTGAGTAAGCGCTATAAGACATGAAGCATGAGCCACCACACAGAAGGAGAGGTTAGAAAGCAGGCTGAAGTTTGTGATATCTTGATATAAATAATAAGCTGCTAATATCAAAGCAAACTGATACATGTAGCTCGTTACATTTGTCTGCTTTGTGTTTAATATTATTTTACTGGATAGCTGATTACAGATATTGTGTTCTCACACCTCACTAAAGTGATCCCTCTCCCAAACCTCCACCCACTCACAGCTATCCACTTATAAAACAAAGGATCTGCCCATTGGTCTTTTCTAAGTTTCAGACACCTACATGTTAACATCTTACAGAAATAGTGCATATTAAACCCAACCTATGAGGACAGAACTCAAATCTATACCTAGCATCCCAGAATTAAACCAAGCTTAACTTAATGGCAGGTTAACATTGTACAAAGCTTTGAAATAAGCATAGCACTGATTGCATTGATATACAGAACAAGCATGGTTTAACAGTTTGCATTCCACTGTAGAAGTACAGGCCCTGGTGAATTCTTGCCCAATCAAAAACGTACATTTAAAAATAATCTGTTTTACTATTCTATTCTACCAACTTACTATTCCTTCCTATATTCTATCCCTACCAACTAACTATCCCTTCCTATATTCTATCTCTACCAACTTACTATCCCTTCCTATATTCTATTCTACCAACTTACTATACCTTACTATATTCTATCTCTACCAACTTACTAT
>JAVFBW010181753.1:0-10655 GCA_034783835.1 Mopalia ciliata
GTAGGTAAAATACTAATCAATGGTTTCAGTGTATCTAGAAAAAATCAGAGAAAAATCAGAAATAGTTTTTTTGAGGCTGGCCATAGCAGCCTTTCGATTTTCAACTTTCACTATGGGTTCAGATAGGCGGGACGTAGGGCTAAGACGGAGGAATTAGCCCTATACATTGTGCTAGCTCGGTGATAACTTAGAGCTGGAATCTCCTCATGAAACCTCGAGGTAGATCCGCGAATAACGTTTAGAATGCGAAAATGGCCAGTGCTTTGAGTATTCATAACGTATAACCTTTGTTATGACGTCAGTCGTATGAATATATTAGGCGTTAATTGTAATTAAACGTTCCGTCATTGCCTATAAGACTCTAATTCTGTTAAAGAGAGAAGCATTTGATCTGGATTTTAATATGACGAAGAAGTAAAAAAGGATAGGGGAGGTAAGTTTGGTATACATCAACTTTTAATTAAAAAAAAGTTGTCTTTCCTTAATTGTTTCACGAGACGGCAAATATGACAAATAAGTCAACAGATCAGATTTGTTTTAAGCTAAAGTTCACGACACCATAGTGGGAACATAGAGCTGATATCTACCTTTTTTAAAATTCGGACATCATTTGTCCAGGTTTCGCATTGCTACTAACGATATCGCAGAATTGTCGTATGAATCCCAGCTTTAGTTAAAGTTGCTTATACCGGAATTAATTAATTATATATCGCCTATATCTAATAAATAAGATAATGCATTTACCTAATAAATTAGATATTGCCACCATGCATATATCTAATGAATTAGATATTAGTAAATCAAGGTAATAGTTTTTACGGTGATGTCAAAGCAGTGGTGGAAGCAATTCAGTATTTAGTTGTCAGTTCAGTTCATTAATTTGACGAAGGAGCAATTGGCTGGAAATCATAAAGTACTGTTTGGAACTTAGTTTAATTGATTGATTGATTGATTGATTGGTGTTTTACGACGTTCTTAAGGGTATTTCACTTATATGATGGCGGTGTATTCCAACAATAACTGACACTAGCACAACCAAGATGTAAAGCGTTTTCATAATGTTGGAAAGTTGTGCTAAATAAAGACAGCATTGCCACTCTTCAAACATATTCATCCTAGCCAGATGGTGGGACTTCGTTTAAACATGATAAAAATAAAGATGCTAGTCAATACAACTGTGCGTACGGTTACAGGAACAATACGTGAATTGAACAAACAACGGCTCATTACAAATATGATCGCTTGATTGGGGATTAACGCCGCATTAAAGGTTATTTCACTCAAATGACAGCGTGCCGGCCGAATAAGGTGAAGGAAACCACCCTGGACGCCACTGACAACAATGATGGACGTGATACAGAAACATCACAAACAACTCAGAAAGCAGGCACAGTGCCATGCCCTTAGTTTTAGAGTCACCCCGAAATAATGATTCATTGATTGGTGTTTTACGCCATGCATTATGGTATTTCATTTATATGACCGCAGCGTATTCAAACAATAACTAACACAAGCATAAAGATGTGAATAATTTTCATAATGTTGGACGGGAAATCCTTCTCCAGTGCTAAGACCTGACAGTACTGCTATTCTTCAAATAGTTCCACAACGTGTCCACTTGGAAAAGCCTGATGTGGCAGTTCAATCGTGTTCTCGCGAGAGTTTCTATAGTGGACAACACGCAGACAACTCTCGTATGGCGAGGTATGCCACAGACCTAGAAATAGATGGTTTGTTTGTTTGATTGATTTGGGTTTCGTGTCGTACTCAAGGGTATGTCACTTACATGACAACGGATTGTCCGCTTCACCTTGCACTTTGCCGTATTGCAGTCAAAAACCAGGGAGGAAACCTCATATAAACCACCCCAGTGATTACCGGAGCCACAACTTGTGACTCACTCATATACCAGAGGGTCGACAGATGGACTCGATCCTGTGAACAGTAGTACATCGAAGTAGGCTCGGAAAGCCCACTCGCTAACCACGAAGCCTTCAAGTCTGACGCTCAAACGCTTTGGTAATACTTTGAAACAACCGTAAAAGACTGTGCTCAAAGCACTATTAAATTTAATCCTCTTTTAGATGACTTCACTCCATGTTATAGGTCCATCACTAACCCGGTATAAGCGATTTAATCTAGTGTAAGCCGCTAATACTTTTTCGAGCAACTGGCCCCAGTAGAGCAGCTCAGTGTTTATAAAACATTCCACAACACAATATTATTGTTACATTTAATTTATTGAAAAGGATATTTCATACAAATGTTCACATAACGAGATGAGCGTAAATACACATAAATTGATAATATTAACGTTATCGACATTAAACCTACATTTTAATTATTTCGTCACCCATCCGGACTAACGTTTGACCAATAGACACTTCGATGATCATTTTAATTGGTACTTAATTTTCCATGTTTGAAGTCAATGAATAGATATTTGCAGACAAAGTCAGCCAGAATTAAAACTCAGAACAAGCTTCATAGAACTTGCCCGTCTTAATTTCACATTTTACTAATATCTGAGCTCAATTAAAGCAGATATGAACAGATCTAAAATGAGAATTTCATCAATATAAAAACAGATTTCTGTACACACGATACCAGCATTCCGACAGAAGAAAGCCTTTACAATTTGAGACTGCATTAACAATGTACATTTTTTTTCAAAACATAGCAGTTTTTCACTCCATCGTTTCACAACCTTCTCACATTTAAAATTTCCATTTCTTGGTTTTTCATAGTTCATTTTTTCATTCAAAACTGCCGAGATGAGCAAAAGGGGACGATGGTTGAAGGATTATTAAAAAAAAAACACAATTTTCTACAGTAACACCCATAAACCGTGATATCAATTAATCCAGAGTTGTTTTAGCATAAGTTAGACAGATCCACAAGTTCCAATAATTGAAATCTTAAATTGGTTAAATCACAAAACATAGGAAGACATATTAAACATGACTTTTAAACTATCAACCCATCTGTGAATAGTTTTCAAACAATACATTTAAACAGACAACATATTTTTGTACGAAAAAGTGGTAATTCATCTAATTGTTTGGTGTTTGGGATTAGCGGGAGTGTTCTTGTGAATTTATTTTTAAAGTGAAAGTGAAAGTGAAACTAGCAAACACAGACATGTGGGAGGTCAATGTGTATGTATGTTACGTTTCATTTGAGGCTATTTTATTGGACCAGCAACACAGTACAGCCAACAAAATGTAAAGTGTTCAATTCCAATGCTCTGTTGAATCAATTCATTTGTCAACAGTTCACTTTTCTTAGCCACTGTGCTTTCTGGGAGTATTACTAGGGTGTTGTAGCCTTGGTATAGAGAAAAGATATCTGCTTATGTTGTATGCTGCATGCATCTAGATTTAAGCACAAGATTATTTGGTATGGATGAACACACGAAAAAAACTCTTATTTACAAAATTTACAATACCAAAAGACAGATTACAGAATTAAAGTAAAACAAGCAAGCAAGAATGTTACTCCGACAAGTACACCGATACTACAAGTTTGTCTTACAAATTAAAGAGTTTAAGAGATTTCAACTCAAATTTCTATCAGTCAACCATCAGATTTCCAGCAAGAAGTTCTTTTAATGGTTGAACATATTAAATGACAGCCAATAAGCCTAAATATCTCTTGTAGTCCCTGTTATGGCGACATAAAACATTTCAAGTCTTCCTAAGGCTTAGAAAAACACAAAGTTGCCGTCCTTTGGTTATCTCCCTTGGTTACACACGAGTTACTTCCCCTGTTCTATGTATCTTACTCCCTTTTTTCTGCAGGACTGTATTTTGTGAATGTCTTTAACTTCAGTTCTAGTGTGGTTTTCTTTTAAAGCAGCACGCACTTCCTTTTCTTGGTAATTTCTGGGGGCTCAAGGGCAGCCAATATAGCTTCATCAAATACATTCTTTAAACCTTTCTGAAAACGTAAGATAACAACATTGTTAAAAAGATTTTGGGAAATATTGGTGTTTAACGTCGTACTCAAGGGTATTTCACTTATACGACGACGGACACAAATACAGAACATCACAAACAAATCTGCTTCCCGTTACCCTTTAGCTCTGCGAACATCAGGACAACAGAAAGCAGCCTCTTTTATCGCCTCTTATGATCGACCGAGAAAGCCGAGGGAGTATCCTGCAGGGCCCATCCGTTCCCTTACGGGGCCAATAATTTTGAAGATAATAAGAAAGAAATACTATATGTTGTGTAGCATTTAAATAAAACAATCGTGCACTTAACATCCAGTGAGAACTTGAACATATTACTGATGCTTAACTGAATTTCTGTTAAACTTCTGTCTACTGTACATGTATTATATGGCGAGTAAATTGCTTTTTATTCTCAAAATAGTAGATTTACTTGAACCAATTCACTTAAAACATAAAAACCAAAAGGAAATTCTACCTGTTTATAAGCAAAAGTATTTAATAAACATGATTTGATGTACACGTTGGCTTATGTTTTGATTGTCTACAGAGTGAGACATATACACAATGTAACTTAAGCTGAGATTACTATTCATGGAATACACCGCTGTCATATAAGAGCTATACCCGTAAGCACGATCGATCAATCAATGAATTAAATCAATTAGTCTATCAAATAAATCAATCAAATAATTCAATCGAATCAATCAATCAAAATTCTTATCACTAGAACACACAATTTATAGCTTAACTATAATATTTTTCTTTAGCTCTCTGGACTATTTAACACATGATCCTGCATTATGGAAGTCCGCCCAGAACCTACAATTGTAACGATCTTTGAATCATCAAACCAGTCGCCCGGCACAGTAGCGGTACCACAATGTATAGGGATAACTCCTTCGTCTTAGCCAATTTCAGCCCGTGGTGGAGGTTGGAATTTGATTTATCCACCGGTCTCTTAAAACATATGTCTCATTTTCTCTGATTTGGTTTTAGATACACTAAACACAATGACCTAAATTCTACCTACATGCAAAGGGAGACACTTAAAGGTGTCAACTCTGGTGAGAAATTCAAATAAAACTTTATTTAAACGTAAGAAAACGATGTTAGAGTTAGATTAGTATGTCCATGGTATCCAAAATAAGAAAATCAGAAAGTTTATCCCTTAAGTGCCGAACAGGGTTGCTTACTATGGGGGTAATCTAGTCCTACTAAATAGGTCGTCGACGTTTAATATTTATCATTTGGACATTGACAGTACCTTGACGTCCTATGCTTCGATACAATTTCCGTATCGGGTTATTGGGCAAAACACTTTGCGCGCAATTAAAACAAAACTACAGAAAGAATTGACCGAATTACTCACTTTAAACTACCAGGCTGTGAAGTGAACGTATTTAGCAATAATTTCTGTCTCCAACATTGTATTTTTCAGTAAATTCCGGTGAGTTTTTTGGTCCGAGAATCAGGATATTACGATAATTGAAGCTGGTGTGTCCAAAAAAACGGACTTAAAACAATCGCAACGGGATTTGCACAGTTAAAATAAAATCACGCACTGTAAATTTATTTTTGAGGTTCCAATTTTTTGCTTCTTAGTTAAGGAATACAAGGTGTAATGTCTGTCATAGACATTTGTAGCCAGAGAGTAGGGCTATTGAGTTCCCCCCTCTGAGAGTTATGCCTGATATTGTTGTGGCGCGCACTGTAGCAAAACGTGCCAGTCACGTTGATTTGGGCAGCGAATGCGAATAAGAGATTTTGAAGGACCCAAGGTGGCTAGTACTCTTTTTGTTGTTGCAAGAACATAGTTAACATGTTTTTCTAGCTTACGATGAAAATGAATATTTGTGTAAGCAATGGTATATAAATGTAAAGCCAAATTACGTAACGGTCTTGTACCTAATTGGAGGTTCAGTTTCTGAGACTTTATTGATAACAGCAGCGTAAACATAATTTTTGTATGCGAACTGGATACATAACTGAATCTTGTTTCTTGTATTCAACAGTTTTACGGAGCCACCGAATAAAATGGCTGCTGTATAATAAACTCCTGAATTCCTGTTCAATTCCTTCGACGATGTCTACCATACCAGTGCACCCTTACAACTGCGAAGGTGCAATAAAACCTTTACGGTTACAGTGTATAACTTAAATTCTAAAGTTATTCGGCGCCATTAACACTTTTTCCAAACGAACTGCTGTATAAATTTTCTTACCGGCCTTTCAAGAACTATAACATCACGAACTGCAAACTATATCATGTAGTTTAAGAAGAGCTCCTTGTCCAAAACAACAGTGAAAAGTCAACAATATGCTTGGTCATAAAAACTCATTATAGATTTATTTTAGTTTCCAGGACACGTAACTGATCTGACTGTACAAAAAGCTCATTAAATCTATAAATAAATGTTACAAAGGCAAGGCGTTTAACAGATAACTGCAAATTAACTTGACATTCCTAATATAGGAGAAAAACTATGCCAGCGAAATATATTGCAAATTGAAAATGAATAATTTCAGCACAATAACAAAGAATATGCCAGAATATTTAACAGAAAGTTAAAGCGAAAAAGAATTGTAGCACTTACAATTATCATTATAACACAAAAAATGAAGATAAACTATAAGTTAAAATATAGATATTTAGTTATATTTGCCTGCTTATATAATATGTTTATATAAGGAAGTTAGTAGTAAATGTCCGGAATCCAGGGTATCATGATTCGATACCAGGTTATATAACTATTCCAGGACTCAATTTGCCTGTTTGTTAGTTTGATTGATTGGGGTTTAATGCGTTTCTTAACCTTATTTCACAGACGGGCGAGAAACCCACCTTAGATTTCACTGGCAACAGACAAAGACAAGACAAATGCAAGACAATCACAGGGCGCAACACAAAGACACCACAAACAGATCGGCTTCCTATTCCCCTTTAGCTCTGAGAGCACCAGGGCACGGGTAGCTTCCTCCAATCTCCCGCTGCAGGGTTCAACAGGGGAGGGCAGTATTAAACACAATATAGTGCTTTGAACAACCAGACCCAATCATGTATCGCAAAACAAACACTCAATACCAGAAATGGTTATGTGATTTCATAACCCTAGATATAAACATCATTGTAAATCGTAAATTGCAAAGTAGACTCTTTACTGGCCTGTCTTCCTTATATCTCTTCAACACATGTTTTTGCAAACAATATTGGACATTTCGTGATAATGAACCATGAGTTTAAAATAGAAATAAGTGGTCATGCTAAACTCCAAGACTGTCCGAAAAATTATGTTGGTAATTTTATGTCAAACTTGAGAGTTGTTTTCATTTATAAGACAGGTGCGAGTACAATAGGTGAAATAAGACATCCACAGTGTCACATCACAAAGTCTACAAACCACAAACCCCTGCACATAACATGCTGCAATAAATGTGGAAGTAAAGTGTACACAAATTAAAAACACCAGAACAACAGGAATTCTCTCAAACTGCCTAACCTACTGGATTAATCCACTTAGTCTAGTTAGTAACTGGACAACTGTAGATTAGTTTGACTGATGGGGATCATAGAGAATGGATGGACTCTTGTCAGTTAAAGTTTGTAAAACAAAATGAACGTAGTTCATTCTTTATTAATTTCAATCTAAATTGCCACCATTAGTGATCAAGACCAGAGGAAATGTTAAAAGTCTAATTATGCCTAGGCTATTAATTGATTATGTTAACTCATATATTTGTTTTTTGGAGAAGAAGAAGAAGAAAAAACCTGACTTCAGACAGATAAGTTGATACCAACAAAGACAGGACAGGGCAACCACAATAAACTGATCAGCTTCATGTTCCCCATTAGCTTGCAGAGCACCAGGTCCAACCGCTCAGAATTTGTTTAGGTGGTTTTGCAATGTTCTCAGGGAATTTCACTTAAATAAAGACTTCAAACAGTGGGTAATCATTAGAGAACTGTGCAGATATCATATAAGGTGTGTGGCCATAGGAGGGGCAACGCATTCAAATCTACAAAAGACTTGGCCATGGCAAAGCCAAAATACTCAAAATGCACAATTCTAAGTTACGCATAATAATAATGATTAAAGTTAATGTGTACCAAATAAATACAAATATAATACACAGAACACTCACCGGGACAACACTTACACACAATTAGCTTTGGAAATAATACACAAATGTGAAATTGCACACATAGAATCTGTTAACTAAACGCTTGTGCTTTTGCACAAAAATTGCCAAATATAATTGAGAAAAATAATTGAGAATATTGTTTAGCTGTATAAGTAATTAATAAATAGCAATATTAATTTACTACCATGACATATCTTATTATATTATTATATCCTGACCATGTGAAAAGCAGGATCCATATATTCATTTATATTTAATATAACACTAAACAGTGAAACTGATAAAACTCCTACCAGTTGTGTTTGTGTGGTTTGGACACAATACTTATTTCATTCCTAGGACGACCACAGGACACCCTTAGCAATGAGAGCACAAGGTCAACAGAAAACTCTCACCGCTTGTATAACCAAATGTGTCATGTGTTAATATATATATATAACTAGCTATATATGAAAATGTCTTCAAATAGGCTTATTTACACAATGGAAGCACATTTTTGGATATTTTTTCAACAAACTAACATAGTCCTTAGTTTTTATAAATCACATCAGGCAAAAGTGCATTTGATATCAATTACTTCCTCATTTTAGAGGTTAGTTTTAAACAAAATTTCCCAAAAAATTAAATTGTGTTGACATATGATTTTTATCAACAATTTAATACTTCTAACAACATTGATATGAGCATTAACCTTGACTGACAGACATGTCAAAACGAGATGTAGTTAATGAACTGTTACCTCCCCTGGAAAACTCTTCAGGATAGAATTAGCTAACAGCATTGTCAATGATAACCCCCAGATTGAACAAATCATAAAAATCAAAACAGTATAACCGCACTGGCTGTTTTCGGAATAATTCTTTTTTTCATATACCATTAAATAAATAAATTGAGGACATTAACCAAGGGCAGGTCCCCAGATATGTTTGTTTGATTTGTATCTTACACTATACTAAAGGTTGTTTCACTTATATAATGGATTAAAGAAACTATCCAGCCATCTCTCTAGCACAAGCAGTGATATACCAATGATACAAAATAAGCTCAAGATCAAAACAAAGTAAAAAAAGTGGGTTAATGTACAATTTAAGACTAATCTACTCAATAACCTGAGTACCTAAAATAATGTTTTAGACCAATAACAACATTTACAAAACACTTTCTAAAGAATGGCAAGAAAAAGGCGATACAAAATCTCCACAGCTTTATATTCCAAAAAAAACTTTTGACTTTAGAATTCAAAAAGATTGATCTTGTGCACAAGAAACTGAGGTAGTACAGGCAAGATATAAAATGTGGAGGGGAAAGTTGTTCAATAATGATATCTCATTTGGATTTAAAGGAATTTTGTTTCATGACTTTCAAGATTTTAAAGGTAGAAATATTAAAAATATCTAACATTTCTGTATAAGATAGTAATAGTATACATACTAAAATAAATATGGTCTTGTTCACAGTTTCATAAATGCTGTCCTCTTCTTTTAGATATTTAATGTGTTGCATAATAATGTTTCCTTTCACGCTTGAACAAAACAATTTAATTCACAACAATAACCTGCCTTTAGGCGCATTAAAGTGCTCAAGTAAAAAAATGTTCAGGCTTCAGAAAACAAAACAAATTTTTAAAGTATAATAAGTTATACTGCTAGCAGATAGACATTCATTAAAAACATAATGTATTGTAAATACACAAACCCTCTTTTTAAGGAAGTTATTACCTGGATTTTCCAGATTAAGAGCAGTCTAAGTTTTCACATTGACTTGTTGATTCACAAAGAAATGTAACACTTTTAAATTAATTCCTTACCTTTTTTTGTTTTGTCAACCTTCAATGTCACCATAAATAAATGATTTCTGTCTATTTTACATCCACTACATAAAATATGTAATTTCTGTGCTAATTTGGTGCTGTGCTAATTACTTTGGATCCATTTTCAAAAATCCCTCAAATGCTACAATTTGAACAATTATAAACTGCTTGGCTGTAAAGGCATATTATTATACATTATTTGAATTCAACATGAAACACGTATGTAATACTAAATTCAACAGATTTTGACTGGAATTTTATCCTCTTTTTATACTTTTGTATTATGTTAGCTTACCTTGACCTCCATGGAAAGAAGTTTTGTTCATATGTGAGTAATCAAGTTTATAGATAAAAAATATCCCTAAGTTTTTCAAATACAAAATGAAAAACAAAATGTCTAAAATGGGCTTTTATTCTCATTGAAGAGATTTTTTCAATAATGCCTGTTTAATATTGTGACTGTGTAGCCTAGCAGTTTTAATTCAACAGATAACTCATTGTTTTTTAGAGCAAGTAGAGCAAAAGACCTGTTGCGTGTATAAAAGAATCCAGGTAAATGCACTGCCATTAAGTCAATATCCAATAAGATACATCTGCTGTCAGACCTCTCTCCACAGGATAAGCAGGGCAATAGACCTTTTTTTCTGGATTGTGAAAACATTGACTAAAACTGAGCATGCTTGTTGAAAGCTATGTGTGTCTTCAGTGCAGAAAGCAAACTCTTATACGCTAAACCAGGCCATCGTGCAT
>JAVFBW010181775.1:0-10655 GCA_034783835.1 Mopalia ciliata
TGGACAATCCGTCGTCATATAAGTGAAATACCCTTGAGTACGACGTTAAACCCCAATCAAACAAACAAACAAACTTCTACTGTGTATGCTTACATAAACGGTCATGGTACGAACTATTAAAGATATGGGGTATTTATATCCATGACTCAACATGTGAATTCATCAAGTCTTCACAATCTGATCAGACCTGAAAGTGACTTACGTAGTGGATAATAAATTTATCTTTTGAACTGTTGAGTTTGCCTGTGGACTGGAGAGAAGGCAGTGTTATTTTAACAAGGTTTCCTCACATTTTACCAAAGAACACATTTAATCTAAAGTCATAAGTTATAAGGGTAAAATCCTTTGAGCTGGATGTTTAACGCTAGTATTTGTTGTTTTTTTTTTTAAATCTGATGATGTTTGAGTCATGAATGAGTTCTCTATCTTTTTCAGAGTTGTTTTATTGCTTAGAGTTGTTTGAGCTTTACTTCTTGTTTGTGCCAATTTATGTGAATGTAAAAGAGCATGTTGCCTGCAAAAGTGTTAACAAAGTATTGGGCTCTCTGTTCCAAGCTTACAAGAAGGAGACTCCTCACATTTTGCGGTTATGTTAATGTGGTCATTTACCATAATATATGAGAAATACTCTTACCAACCAATCAATCTTTATAACTTAGGTGCTTCAAGGCAGTGTCTGAACCTGATTGTATAATATTTGTTACTGAATAAGCAATCCTACAGTTAAAACAGGATCTCATGAACAATTTTCATGACCAAGTCTATACTAGTTAATCCAATGTAAGGCCCAGCTACAGAAGTTTTCTATGTATTTGATACGTATGATTTTCATCTGAATTGGATACTGGGACACTACTTAACTATTAAACATTCCAGTCTTTTATTTGCTTTGAGGCCAGTGGCCTTGGCTATGGTAGCATGTGCACTTGTTCTACTTCGATTTACCCATGGGATCGAGTCTGTCTATCAACCATCTGGTATAACAATAAGTCCCAAGCTGTGGCTCCGGCAATTGCTGGGTGGTTACAAGGTTTCATCTCGGTTTTCTACTGTAATTAGGCAAGGGGCAGTGTGAAGTTCAGTGAAATACCCTTGAATGCTATGTTAAACACCAGTCAAACAAACAAACAATGATTTGTCTAGAAAAGGCAATAAATCAATGTAAAACCACACAGGAAATTTGTGCTGATGCTGGTGTATTCAATTAACAAGTGTGTGCTTTTAACATAAAAGTCAAATAATTATCTTGTAACAATGTGTTTGTTTGTTTGATTGGTGTTTAACGTCGTACTCACTTATATGACGACAGATTGTCCACTTCACTCTGTACACAGCCTTTTTACGGTAGAAAACCGGGAGGAAACCACGTAAAAACCACCCCCGCAATTGCCGGAGCCACAACATGTGACTCGCTCATATACCTGATGGTCGAAAGGTGGACTCGAACCCGTGAACAGTAAATCGAAGCATGTTCAGTTCAGGAAGCGCACTCGCTACCACTGAGCCACGGCTGCGGGCCCCTGTAACAATGTGAATAATGTCAGAAAGAGAGACTTACAAGTGGTATTTCATGTGGCTCTCCTCCAAGATCATTTGCTGAAATAATCTTAGCAAATAAGCAGTTGAGATTTTCCTTGTAGTTAAATATGACAAGCTGTATAGCTGGGCCCAATGGCCCACTAGGTTAAACAGTTTAGACTTACTACCCCCAGAGATCTCAATGTTACTGTACGATTGCTTATTGACCAGGACCTATTTCCATTTATTTTTTCTGACTATTTCTTACTCTAATTACAGAGTTTCTATTCAACAACATAACAGAACAACATCAAAATATCAGATAAACTCTTTTTAGGCTCCCAATGTGGATGTTGACTTTTATACAGTCATTGCTATTATTTTATCTGGTATAAATTTTGCTCTGTTTACTTGTTAATAATTGCATCAATTCTATTTTTTTTATACAAAAGGTTTTGACACAATGCTGTGAACAGATTCTGAAAATCCAGTAATAATTTAAACAAGAAACTGGAATCAGTCAAATGCTGTTTTTTTTTTTCAATGAAATTTTCGTGTGAAATGAGATTATGTGGATATTTTCTCTATTCCTTACTCTGTCTTTCAACCTGTAGCTCATACTCTGCACATAGACAGTCGTAGTGGTGAGAGAAAGATGATGTCTCGCCCAGGGTCAGGTCGCAACACACCTGCAACAATTTATACATCCCCTTCAGCCGCAGCATTTGCAAATGCAGTCGCTATCTATAGCACGAAATTAACAAGGAGTCGGCCATCATCTGCTAGCAGTTATAAATCAGGTGGGAGTGGTTTTGCATGTGAAAATAACACTGAACACACATATACTTGTCCCATTGTAAGGCTGGCTTGTATAAATACCCATTATAGCCTCTAAAGCAATAAGAATAGTTGTTGTTATGTGTGGGTCTAGGGCTACAGAATACTCACAGCTCCTCAGGAGAGCTTGTCATAAGAGGTGACTATCCTGGGAGGAGGGTGGTAACAGGCAGCTTCAGGATGCTCTCAGAGCTAAGGAGTAACAGGTGGCAGGTCAGTTTTGTCCGGTGCTGCCTTGTTTGTTGCTAGTAGTGTAAGGGGTGATTTCCTCTACCCATCTTAATGAAACAAACTTACACACTGCGTTAAACCCCAATCAAACGAACCAATCCCTTTAATGCTCTGTATGAGTGGCAGTAACCTTCTTGTTGGGGATTTTTTATTACTTAGAGATGACATGGCATCTTAAAGCTAGAACTGAAATGTGCTGAAATACAGAATAATTCCCAAATCCAACAAATAAACATACCATAAAAATTGAGTTTGACTGCGGAACTGAAACAAATTGGATATTTATGTACCTTGAAGCCAGTCGGTTTACTTATATGACATACAGATATACATTTTACAGTCTATACAATCAAACTGCAATACCACATGGCCTCTACACCACAGCTGTAGTTGACTGCTTACCATTTGGCATCAATTTATACAAAAAAAAAACAAATTTGTTATTGAGAATATAGAAAAACAAACTGAGCATAAACAAAAATGTTGCTTTGTAGCAAAGTTTATTTGAGTTTGTCACAAATCCACATGCAAAAGGAGTTTATATGTATATTCCTCGAACCAGCTTTACATGTATATATGGGACAAGTCAGAAGTGTATTCATACTAACATTGATTTTTGTTGTTAAAATAGCATGATAATTGGTTACACAAATTATAGCATGACCACACAAAGTTTGTGTATGCACATTAACCACTATCTTTCATTCTTTGCCTTTGTTTTTTATTTTTATGCTTTCTATTACACTCTGTGTTCAGTTGATATTTATATATACAAATCAGTTTGATTTTTGATATCTCCTGACAAAAGACTATGACTTTTCTGAGGATGATCAGAACAGGGTCACTCAGAGCCAATTAAGTCATGAGATTTGAGCATTTCAGATGGCATTTGTTTTCGTTGTATCGAAAGACTGCATCTTTTTAACTGGCTGTCTGAAAAACAACCTTGTAAAGAAAGTCCAATTTATTTGAAGATTTAGACTAGAACAGGTTAATAGAGGATTTTTATTGGATGTTTTTAAGTAAAGCCTGTTCTGGGAAAAACTCTAGAAAAGAGCATTCTTTTATGAGAAAATGATTTGTATATATAGTCACAGATAACTGAGAGTAATGAAGTTTTGCCATCAGTACATGAATATAACCATCTCTATTTTTTTGGTGGAGGTTGAATGGAAACATTTTTGTTGTTTTATACAGTTATACCTTTGTTTCAAACTTGATTATTTTACCAATATGGGTGTTATCTCACAAAGCAACGTTATTCTCAAAGTGGATCATAATTTATTATGAAACACTGACTTTAGTGCTTGTTGTTTTGATGAAACACATCCATTGCTTTTAAAATGTTTTGTACAGTTATTGGGGTAGTGCTTCAAACTTAAGTTTTTGTTGTATACTCATGTCCTCTACCTTGTCATTCTGTCTTTGAAATTGGACCTTTATTCTGTCAGCAATGTGGAGCTGTCAGGCCAGGGTCTGATTACATGAAGCAACTTTATTCAAATATCGCTTGAATGTTATGCTAATTAAAGTGGACATCATAAACAAAGGCTAACATGTGTGATATTGTAAGAATAGTCTTATTTAATTGAACTATGTTGTCAATCTTAAGCAGGTGTTCGAGTAACACAACATCGTCCATCATCAGCGGTGTCATCAAGAGCCAATTCTGCCAGTAGATCAGAAAGAGGTAATCTAACAGTTTCGTACACATATGAAATTAACCTTTAATGATTGGCCTAATTAACTGGTCTGATTCTGATCACATTGATTGATCTCATGTTAACAAGCATGAACTGACAAAAGGTATTTTTTAATACAATTTGTTGTTAAATATAATAATGTTTTACTGTTTTGATAAGCCATTGGTAATTTCATTTATTTACAAAAACAGTGAAATTGTTTACCTGGAACAATATCTTGACATTATTTCTTCATCATGAGCATATTTGATAATGGTTTAGAATAAAGTCAAAGTTTTTAATGTTCTGATACCATGTAGCAATTCTTTGTAAAAAATCTAATTCGCAGGTTATGTAGATGACTACAATGAGAAGGCAATCAATGAGGCATTGCATAGGTTAGCAGCCAAACAACAGGCACGACAGTATTCAGCTTCTAACAGTCTGGGTGGATTGACTGATCTACCTTACCCACCAGAAACTCTGTGTCGAAGCACTAGTCAACAAAATATAAGGACAGAAGTTTTCCGTACCCGGTCACTTTCAACAGGGGACACAACTTTCAATCAGACATCAGATCCTGTGACACGTTCTCGTGGACCTAAGCATGATGAAGAGAGCAAGTATGTGGCCATAGAGCAACATAAACAGAACTCTCGTCCACCTTCGGGCGTGCAAAGTCGTCCCGTGGGGCGAGTTGATCGCGACTCTTCAAGTAAAACAGAGGGAAAATTAAACCATTTTAAAAAATTTGACAGCTTTGTTGATGATTCTTGGCAAAATGACCCTCTCCTGGCTGGTGTGAATTCCGGGTATGCCAGTCATGGGAACAAAGCTTACAAAATGACACAACAACAACAACTTGTGAAACAGCAAAGACTTATGGCGCAAAGTAAAGCTTTGCTAGAGTCTAGTAAAGCCAAGCACTTGGCGATGGTGGCACAGGCTCACGCAGCTCAGAATATCTCTACCAGTGCTCAACCAGTATCCAGTAGTTATTTGACCAGTACACAACCAGTTTCTACCTCCTCAGATCCCCATCTTCAGCAGTTTGAACCAAGACCACCCTCTAAACCAGTCTCTGCCAAGAAGCTTACCAGTCAACATAGGATTAGCAGGTAGCCATCTTACACATAATTTTCCGGATGTTCAGTTTCAGTTCCAAATTTCTTTTCAGGATATGTCGCCTTGTTGCATGTGGATGCTTATAACACGCACCATACGTACACAGCAGGGTGGGCCCGCTGCCATTGCTTAGTGGTAGTGTGTTCGCTTTATACTAAACTGAACCTGCATCGATGAGCCGTTCACTGGATCAAGTCTATCAGGTATATGAGTGAGTCACTTGTTGTGGCTCTGGCAATCGCCGGGGTGATTTTTATGAGGTTTCCTCTTGGTTTACCACCATAAAAAGGCTGTGTGCAGTGTGAAGTAGACAATCCATGTCATATTAGTGAAATACCCTTGAGTACGACGTTAAACCCCAATCAAACATATAAACAAAATATACAGCAGGGTATCAAGTAAAGAACAACATATACCACAATCTGATTGAGCAAACAAAACTTTATGTTCATCCTTGGTTTCTGAAGATTAAATTATAGATGTACAGCTTTTAATTTTGGGCCTTTGTCAAGTATTTTGTAATAGTAATGAATTGCCATGTTTTGAATGTAGGTGTTTATATCTGTTGACAGGACTTTGAGTGGAGATTATGGTATGGAATCTGACCTGTACAGTTCATCACAGTCCCGACCAAGACATTCTATACACAGCTAAAGAATAGCGCAGGTAAACTGATCTCACAATCACTGTGGTAATCAAAGGAGAAGTTTGTGTATCAAAGAAGAGCAATCAGGTGGAAATAATCTGCCAATAAGATTGAAAATATTTGTTGCGAAGGCTATCATATTGTTATGGAAATAACCAGCTAACATTTATATTTCTTTAATCGGCTGTCATTTATCATATATATTCCTGTTATACAGGTCTTGTTAATCCTTTCCCCTTTGACCCTACACTGAAGAGGTTGGGAGAGATTTGGCTGTATGTCCAGTTGTCTACATCACTCAATATCTGACCAGGCATGACCTCACATACTTAAGGAGATATATTACTGCAATTCCAGATTCCACAAAACCTTACAGCTTAGTTGAATTTAAACAAAATGTCTTGTCTGTACATTAACAGGGCTCAGTGCTGTGTCACTGGGAAGTACATTGTCAAGCTAAAACCCCTTTGATGTAATAGAATTGTACACATTATCTGACTAGGTAATATAGATGAAACACCTTTACTCCAAATGAATTAAACAAAATAAATCTGTTGAAATATCTCGGTTATATGATTGTGTGAATCTTCTTTTGGAACGAGCTCTGAAGGGAAGTTCTGCAATACTGAGTATGTAGATTTGAAATTGGTCTTGTAATGATTGATTTTATGACTAAATTGTTTGATGAGTGAAGAACTCTATCAAATTGGTGTATATGTGTGCAAATAATTATTTATTCATATACTTGAGGTAGATTTATGATATAATACTCGTTTCCATGTTTCATTTAAGAATAGTTGTTAGGTTTTTTTTATTTGTGACTTAAGCATGCAAATGAACACATAAAAGGTTTCTGAGAAATCTTTGTGCTTTCTAACTTATGTGGTTTCTTCTCGGCTTTTCACTGTAACTAGGGAACACTGTGAAGTGCACAATCCATCCCCATATAAGTGAAATAACCTTGAGTACGACGTTAACCCAAAACAAACAAACAAATATTTTAATAAGATATTCCGTATACTGTCAGTATGGACTCTTATAGCCATGAAATCCACTGACTGTCAATGTCAACAGTATCAACATTCCAGTTCTTGGAATTAATGGAGTCCTCTCACTGGTTTTGTCTGTGCTTATACGGGTGAGTATGATGAAAACTCCATGGAAACAAATGATCAACTGATATTAAAGTTATAATACAGCTGAACTATAAACACTCAATCGCCACCGTTTAAAAGTTATCTGGCAAACATTAGTATGATGGAAATTTAATTATGCTGTCAAATAACAATAACTTGCCAACAGAGCATCTTTATATAACACTGAGTCTTTACATTATGATTGTGTTGCTTAAGTATGGCGTTAAACACCAATCAGTCAAACCCGCTTTTAAACACAGAAGAACATTGTTTGTTCTATTTTATGAGTAGACTATGTCCCATGTTTCTGAAACAATATTGTTCATGTAAATAGAGTTGAATTAAAAAATAATTATTGTTGTAAATCTTAAATACATGTATATATTCAATAAAACTCTGAGCCAATCAGTGGACCAATAAATCTGGTTGATGAGAATCAGTATGTAATTCTGATTCATCAAATTTTATTCCTTTTAAAATATTTTGGAATAAAGAACTAACAGGTAGACAATAGGGAGGTCATTTTACGTCAATTTATTCTTTTAAGCAATGATTTGATTATATAAACTTTAAATAATACTTTAAATATATAATATTATTTGGGGGGTTAAATGAACTACAATCCCTCCATATTATTTGTACTGAAGATATCTCTAATTATTGTTTCTACGATGTACTGAATGTCTTTTAATAATTCTGCTATCTGCATAAAACTTGTGCTCTTGTGCATGGGGAGTCTCGTACAAGCTGGTTACATGTCTCGGTCATACAAAGATAGCAAAATAAATATCTATGAATTGTATAGCTACTACTGTGATACAATACTTCATTATTACCAAACCCTTTTTTGTGGCTTTGTATAGACCATGACACTTACATGAATTATAATAGCATTGCCAGTGCGCCCATTCCACAAAGACTAGTAACACTTTGCTTGGGCATATCCGTGGGTTACTTTAAATAAAAGTATAAAATATTATTTTTTTAAATCAGCCACCTGCCTGTTCATATTTATTTTGTATGTATTATGCTTATACACCCCAGTAAAAATATTTATTGTTTTGTCTTTCACCTTGTTTTTCACTTACACAATTCTATTTCAATGAAAATCCTCAGATACTAGCATTCCTTATAATCAAAAAGGTGCATAATGCAGTCAACAAAAAGGAATTTCACATCTATAATTATAAAAGTCCTGTGAATAATTGTGAATGTTTAAAAGGCTTGAAATGTTTAAATTAACCTCACTATTATGGAGAAGTGTCCTTTTAACCTTGGATTAGTATAGAGGGATAAGAAACATCCCTCCGTGAATATGTTACTCGCCTAGAAGATCATGCATAAAATAGCTTGCTTTAAAGCAATGCTCCGGGTTGAAATAACCTTTATATCCCTTGAAAGGTTACCATTAAATATACTTAAATATGGCATCGACTTATCGTTTCTTCATTTTATGAAATAACCCAAGTGTAACAGGTATATACCTTCCTACGACCACTGGCGGCTGACATTTTGGGCGTTGCCACCTTGTCCATGACGTCACGCGACTTATATGACCTATATAGGTGAACTGTCAAAGATTTAAACAGTCAACTACAGGTCTCATGACGTAATCACCTTTTTTGAAAAAGAAATATATTTGATTGGTCCATATTTGTGGAGCTTTCACATAATCGGTTACTTTTGCAACACAAAGCAATCTGCAGAGCTGCCATTTTGGCTGTATCGCTGTTATCATGAACAGTTGAGTAGGCTAAGATTCATGCTTAAATTGAGCTGTACAACTCTTTTTGAGTGACCTTTCATTATTAGTCCTCAGTGAATATGTTACTTACCTTTCTAAATTCACCATTAATTGTGTGATCTCTGTTAACGATAGAATGGGACAATGTGCAACTGCATGCTGATTAACACATTCACGGATTGCTTACTTGAGGAGAAGCTATGTTTCTTATCCCTCTATACTAATCCCAGTTTTATACTAATCCCAGTTTTAACAACGTCAAATATTGTATAATTTAATCCAAATATACATATGTCTGTTCTGAAGTCACGATTTAGTACTGCTATTTTATGCGTAGAGGTGGTAGGGAGTTACTCTGGTGCTCTCTGAGCATTTAGCACAGAAGTGCCACAGGACAAAAATCTTGACCATCTTGTTTTTTTGAACCAATTGCTTTTGAATTTAGATTGGGTATAAAACTTTTCCAATGTGATATTAAACATAAAAATCTTAATTTATATATATTTCTTAATATCTTGCAAATGTATTTTTTGCTGTTTTTGAACTTGTCTTCACTTAAAAAATCAATTTCATCTCATTGTTTCATTATGGCATTCTGGCTTGGTTGTGATAAGTTTTTTTTATCTTTTCAGTTGTTTAGTTGAATCGTTCATCTTGATACAACATACATACTCTAACTTTCCAATCAAGTTTATTATGGCTGTTAAAATGATTGGCAACATATTTGTATTTTGTCTTGTGATTTACTTTGTTATGTTCTAGTTCCATGTAGATTTTAAAAAGAAATGCAAATGTTTTTATTCTGAAATTAAACCTACATTTTAAATTATATTCTTCTATGGAGTTGATGTGTGAGAAAGCTCCAAGCCTTGTTATGCTGCCTGCACTGTAGGTAAGCAAAAATCTTCACATTTTATGTTTCTGTGGTTATTTACCATGATAGAATTAAAAAAAAAACCTGAGCAGAAATCACCAATCAAGCAATCAATACGGATAAAACAATTTATTTTACACACAGTTAAACGTTTTAAATTGCTGTGTCCAACCACAGATCAAAGTATATAGTAATCTGATAACCTTAGTCCATTCACTCTTTTTGAGGCTATTACACCTAAAATCTTCTAGACAAACTTTTATTCTGTGATTTTCTATCTCTTTTTAAAAAGATATTGGCCTGCAGGCTCACCGTAACCGGACATATGTAACTGGCCCGCTTTCCATTACTTTGTAAATCACAAACAGGTTATTATATATTACTTGACGAATTGATAAATTTGTGTGTATATAAGTGATTTTGGTAAATATATATGTTAATTCTACATGTTGCCTTTGACACATGTATAATCCAATTAAAATCTGATAACTATTGTCACCTATATGTACAGACGTGATACGGTGATAAAAGTTCTTCAAAATCTGCTGGGGCCCGCGGCCATGGCTCAGTGGTAGCGAGTGTGCTCCATGTACTGAACCTGCTCCGATTTACCGTTCACGGGTTCAAGTCCACCTGTAGACCATCAGGTATATGAGCAAGTCACATGTTGTGGCTCTGGCAATCGCAGGGGTGATTTTTACGGGGTTTCCTCCCAGTTTCAAAAATGCTGTGTACAGTGTGAAGTGGAGAATCCATCGTCATATAAGTGAAATACCCTTAAGTATGACGTTAAACACCAATCAAACAAATAAACAAAATATGCCATGAACACCTCGCTCAAGTTCGATTTTGAGATAATTCC
>JAVFBW010181786.1:0-10162 GCA_034783835.1 Mopalia ciliata
TTGAATCATTTGACGTGATCCACCCGTTATCAGCTTATCCAGACCTAGCAGAAGAGAATGTCTATCTTACACACCAGTTGATAGTATTCGGAACCTATGATTTAGGTTTTCAGACGATTCTTTGTGGTTTGGCCCTGCGGGGTTATGTTACTCTGTTCTACAGGCTAATGACATCCCCATAGTTTATCCTAGGGCAACCTCCAAATCAGTTCAGTACAGGGTATTGCACAGAATGGCTCTGTGAATAAAATAGCCACAAACCCTCGAGGTTTACCCTTTCAAACAAACAAACTTGTTATCACGTTTGCAAAGCAAACGTCAAGAATTATTGAATCAGCTCGAAACCATAGAAAGGCTACGTTGGCAGTTTGCTTTCAAAAAGCGCGTTCAATTTGAGATGGTTTTGCTTGGCAGATGTCTTGTAGTGTCTTGGGAGACAGTTGAGTTGCCGATGCCACTTACCGTTTTATTGAAGAAACTTCAATTTCTTTGGAGAGCCTCTGCTTCTCTCAGACAAGACCTCTCACTGTCATGTACACGGTCTCCAAGCAGTCCAGGAAAATATATTTGTGGCACATTTCACTGGGGCGTGTATTACAAGGAGTAGTCTTGAGTACAACACATGAGATTTTTCTAACGTATTTTTTTTTAAATGAAAGTTTCTATAACAAACAAAACTGAGCGGAACTGAAACTTTATTTGTAAGTTAACATAGGAAAGCTACATACCAACATCCAGTTCAATCCACAGTAATGTTACAACAAGAGACATAAAATTGATATTAAAAAAGACTGTCTACGGAAAAATAGCCAAAATGGACACAAAAATCAATAAATTTCTAGTTAACTCAATTTTGATGTTAGTTGCAATAAGAAAACAAACGTGGAAAACTGATTGCATTACCAATAGGCGATGGTTAAGCCTATAGTCTCCGGATTTCACCGGCATGGGACTAAAAAGTTTATTCACTAGAGTTTTTACCCAAAAAATTTAAAAAGCTTACAGTAATTATACCGGATTAGACAAAAATAGCCTTGAGTAATTTTATATTTAGAGGCTTTCGATATTACCTGGCATGCTTCATGTTTAATGTAATTTTTAATAAACGTTTTTATTTCTTTTATTTTGCAGTAAATAATAACTTCAAAACTCCCTAACAGCAAGGAGCAATGATACGATTGGCAAAGTTGTGTGTGGTTACAACATTCGAAAGGTGAGTTAAGACATATAAACTAATTATCACCGTCCGATCAATATTATTCACGTTGGCCTAAATAAAAAAAAGCCCGTGCACTGCCAAATTTAATTTTAATATATGCATCCTGATTTAACATGACTTTGTAATGATTCTTCTTTCTGTTTTCTAAACGACTGAATTAAATATCAAATGTTTCAAAATTTGGACAAATACAAATGAACTTTGCTGGCCAGTCTAATTTCCATTTGTTTTCATTTCAGAACTATATACAATATATTGAATACATATTCTTGTGCTGCTACTTGATGGAACTCCACTTGAAACTCATCTGCCTATTCATTGCTAATGGCAAGTTACAAAAGGAAAATTCTATTTACTGCTACAGTAATGTTTATTCCTTACAATTTAAAAGAGAATGATGGTATGGACAGTTGAATCTGACTGAAAGGCCCGACGTTTCGTCAACAAACATCTGTAATATGTAGGATTGAAAAAACTAAAGCACAAGTGCGTGCGCGCTCTTACTATTGGCAAAATTTGGTACCATCGTGAAAAAGTAAAGACCTCATAATTATGTTTTCAAACTCAGAAGAGGGCGGTTTCATGATCAAAGAATCGAACGGATGACCAGTATGTTGTTTTCTACATATCATACAATTAAATGGCCCAAATAGACGAATGGAGCTGTTCTATATGAAAAACGCTATCAATTTGTTTAACTTATTTCTTGTGAGGTGTAATTGCTAATGACAACTGTTAATGGACAGCGTCGTTCTCTGGTGAATGTCCACCCGAGCCGACCGAAATGCTAATTTGATCACAGAACACGGAAAGCCGTTTAGTTCTTATTGGCCATTTATTACATAAGCCAATTATGTGTTTTTTCGCATATTAACTGGGACTACCACCAACAGTTTGTTATATGTGATTGTCGCAAGCATTATTCAACTGTCGACTTAACGAACCGTCCTATGACCCGCTTTTTGTATCTCCAAAGTATATGTGTATGTAGAGTGTCTTAACTCCTGTCATGCAAAACAATACTTCTCATTTAGGTTCTTGTCAGGACCGTTAAAAATACTGATTTTTGACGACAAAGAAAAATAAAATGGTGCTGCATGGTAACCCTATTGTATTTAAAGGGTAGTTCAGGAATTCGTAGTGTGTCCTGAGTGTCATGCTGATTGGGGACAATATAAAGTATTTGATGCATATACGAACACAAAAATTAAAAAAAATTTGCATTGCTTATTCACGTTCTAGAAATAACTGACATAACCTGTGTACAGTTATAAATCTCCAAAGCTCTTGCAATTTTTGTTTCTATTTGTTCAACGTTCTGATTTATTTATAATATGTAGATAAATTTTTTTAAAAAATATATATGTATTTACTTTCAGGCTGAATTGATTGTTTTGTTAAATTATGCTTCACAATAATAACTTAATAGTAATGTATTAACAAAAAAGGCTCAGTCTCATCACGTAAACAAGTGTGTTTGTTGCACAAGTGTGTTTGTTGCACAAGTGTGCTTGTTGCACAATTGTGTGTGTTGCAGGACTAATCTGGATAAAGTTATTTATTTCGAAGAAACCTAGCCACACATTGTCAGTCATTTGGAACTAGTTATGGTAAATTTGTGTTTTGTAGTTTTATTTATTTGAACATTTGTATTACTTGAAGCTTTATAGTCAACATAAACATATATCACTGGCGTATTAAATTCGCAAACACGACATAATCAGTTGTTTCTCTCACAAGGGGCAAAAGTAACGTCTAAATGTGTAAATGGTGGCAAGAACGTAATTTACAATTTCAAATCCGCTTTTGGATCAATCTCGTTTGTAACCGTAACTGTGTGAAAAACGATCAAGACAACTATGTTGTTCTTGTTTTATGTACATTTCGCATATCTAAGGAAGTCTTGATTATAATTGGTACAACACTTACAATGATTTCTGTAAAGTCGTTTTAGGAGTTTGCAAGACATGCCAGTCAAGAAAAATTATGCAATTTGTAAATAGTTTACTTGTGCATCGGTATTATATCTATGTGATTTAAATAAAATTGCAATTCTTTATAGAACTCAAAATGCGAATAATACCAGCATGATACTGCTATATAGATACGTATAGAGTATTTAATAGCTTTACCTAGACATTTATGAATGTAGTTCTGATTCCGTTTCTCTTCGTTTGATTTGTCGTTGGATTGCTTGTTATTAAACATCGTTTTAAAGGGTGGATAACATGAAAGAAACCTCAAAAATAAAAATAAAAAAAATACTTATTGATTTTCGATTTGTTCTGCACATTTCCCGGTAAATACGTGCACAAAATATCGATATGCGGCCTTCGTACTCAGCGATACATGGAATGAGGCCTTCTATTTTCGTGACTCGGCAATCCAACTAAGGTGGTTCAGATTTTTATATTAGGTGATGTGTCAGTCCATATTGGGTGGTTCAGAAGTTCCATTTATGGTGTTTCGGCAGTCCATTTAGAGTGGTTCAGCTGTCCATTTAATGAAGTTCAACGGCTCATTTATGGTGGTTCAGTCCGTGTAAGGTGGTTTATCGGTCCATTTAGGGTGGTTCCGCAGTTCATTCGAGAGGGTCCAGCAGACCATGAAGGCTGGTTCACCATTCCAGTAAGGGTGGTTCAGCAGCCCATGACATGTGGTTGAGCAATCCATCTAATACGGTTGAGCAGTGCAAATAGGGTTGTACAGTACAGTCCGTTTAATGAAATTTCACAGTCTATTTATAGTTCCTCGGCAGTTCTGTTAAGTCGGTTCACGTGTTCACCCCAGATGACTCGGCGGTTAAATTAAGGCGGAGTCTGTTGGCTTCGGGATTAACGTCCTACTCAATAGTATTACATTTATATAGCGACGAGTTACTGTGCCTTGTTTGAATACGATGGAAAAACCGTGAGAAAACCTCATTAAAACCATGCAGTGAGCGCTACATCTAAGTAGGATCAGTGCATTAACCATTGAACCACGGCTGAGGGTCTTGGCTCCTAAGGGTATTAAAGAGATGTACTTGTATCTGAAATCCTCAGTTTAAACGGTACATTTGAGTTGGTTGTTCACTCTATTCAAGATGATGTGTCGGTTCATTTAGGGTGTTTATTCATTCTAATTAAGAGGTTCGTCAGTCAATTGCGGTCTACCGGTCATTGTAAGATGGTTCAGCAGTCCATAGATATATGGTCAGTTAAGATATATTGACATATACAAAAGCACCCACATAACAGAGTACCAGTCCACCGACGACCATGAGTGAAGGAAACCACGATTCAATTGTTTGGTTGGTTGGTTGTTTGTTTTATTGAAGGCAAAACAGAAGACTCAACACGCAATACAAAGAAATCACCAATCCAGTTCTGAGAGCACTGGTGTAACAGTAAGCCCCCTGCTTACCGCTTGTCCACACCTGACCAGCGCCATGTGCAATACGTGTTTTATACAAACTAATACAAATTAAGTCAGCCGATAAAGGAGACAAATTTCTGTTTCCAAGGTTAAACAGTCGTCCAGTCGAAATATTGTATTTACATCGATCATAGCTTTCACTGACTAAAAACAGCCTTGATGTAGAATTGATATGGAAATTGGAGTATCCGATGTTTTGGGGGGTCTGGAAATGTTTTGGATGTTTGTTAGCTTTCGTCAAAAGGTGTTGACTGATTACGTGAAGCAACTAGGATAAGCTTGACACATTGCGGTAAAAGTACATAACGGCAAATAGCTAACTGTCGAAAGTGTGTTCGCCTAATTTGGATTGCTGATTTCTCGGACTAAGCAAACGGAATCGTAGGACAGATTGACCTAAGACCTGTGTCCGTCTGACAGAAAGCACAACACTCTATTTTAATACCGACTCACTAAAACTTTAACAACTTTACATACTAGTCACGCAACTATGGTACAGACCATACCAACTTGCATTTCGAACTACATTTGTCAATGACCATTTCTAAAGACGTGATTTTAATGATTAACATATAAAATATTATTTGTATCCAATTAATTCAAACCACATTAGACGGAATTATGCCACAATGAAAGGATCGGACAGCATACGAAACATAACCATCTGAGCAAAAGAGTGTTAAATACTACATTGATTTCTTTGCAAAAATCATTATTATAAAAAGAAAAACGTTAAAGATTTTTGAAATGTCAGTGATCCAACGTTAATGGTTATAGTAGACAGGACTCTCTACTGCCCTCAGAAGAAGAGTCAGACAAATAATAATCCCCGGATTGTTTTACAATTATTCTCAGTTAGCCACGCCAAAATGGCGGTGCTTGGACAATTTAATGTAGAAACGATAATGAGTAATACTGTAGCGTATGTGTCTCCTGGTGGGTGAAAAATGTGCTTGTTGTTACTTTGGACAAAATAGGTCAACAGACCTCTCCGACATGATAGGGAGGTTTGCACAGATTCGGTCAAACGACCCTATGTTCCTATTAAATTGTAATCAGTTTAGCTCTGTGTCTGACTAAACCTAAAACACTCTAACCAGAATGATCGATTAGAATTGGAAATACTTTCGACAAAGCTACTGTCATTGCAGCCCGTGAACACAGGCCTTAACACTTCGGACTTGGATGACCA
Source organism: Mopalia ciliata (assembly GCA_034783835.1). Classification (NCBI taxonomy): domain Eukaryota; kingdom Metazoa; phylum Mollusca; class Polyplacophora; order Chitonida; family Mopaliidae; genus Mopalia; species Mopalia ciliata. The sequence continues at coordinate 5,829 of JAVFBW010181786.1, forward strand.
ATTTCACGTTTTGTAAAATTCGCCAGCGGTTTTACCAGTCTGACACGACACTCACAACACGCAAACATAAAATACAAGACAATTGTTTGGCTCAAAACATGAGGCATTAAGACAAAGTGCCCATTTGACAATGCTTCCCAACAAACAACTTCGTTTTAGATTTATCCCTGCCCAAGGAGAACTTGGACAAAGAGGTGTCTTACCAACAAACCGCGTCTCTTGTTCGTCAGTTTCATTGATATTTTTAACAGTCTTCTCAAAGAGAATTCACTTATATTGCTATTTGACACACTATTTTACTTCAGTATGTTGAAAAACGTTAAGGAAATCTCATGAAAACCACCCCAACGAAAGCAGGAGTGACTACTCTTTACACATATGATCCCAAATTGGACATAACATCAAAGGAAGATCAGCAACGCAATAGGCGTACCACTGAGCGACGACCACAGAAGCGACATAAGATAATGCAATTAAACAATTGATGGTTTGCAAGACAACACACAATAAATATCATCGCGTCAGTTGTATGCACCAATAAAACGTTTACAGGCACTGAGTTGAATGAGTACGAAACCCACCTTGTTAAAGTTCATTGGGTACCGGCTATCTATTATATATCAACTAATCACAATTTAAGCGCTGCTTAACTCTTTATTCTGCAGTAGCCCAGCCAAGACTAATTGATGTCATGATTTGTAATTGCAGACCCCGCTAATTGTTTAGAAACAGTTTCTTGTACTTTAAGAAAGAGCCCCTGATGAATTAACAGCGTGCAGGCTTAGTCAATCTCAGGTTGTAAAACCCAATAATGGTAACAGGAGTGGTTTAAAACGTTACTTAATGTTATTTTACTCATATTATTGGAAAATCGAAGCCCCGTTTAGTCAAAATATATCGACACTGGACCTTGTACTTCACCAGCCACACTGGAATGACACAGGGCCCTTTAACCCACCGAGCCTCTGTTGGTCACAGAGTCACAGTAAAGACCACAACCGGCCACAGTATTTGGACACTGGTCCCATATCTTTCAGAGTCAGGCTATTCTTACTCCAGCACCCTTAACTCACACATCCAGACAAAATACTCATCGGATCGTTACTCGATTGCATTTATTCGATTTTATGAAAAGGTTTCTATGAGCCCAGTACAAAATCAAAGCCCGACCTACAATTAAAGATGGTGGATTTTTTTTTATGTCTTTTAATATTCACATTTTTTTAGAGGACTTTTTTGGTATCTATTCATAATATAGTACTGCTTATTTGTTTGCGTGTTTGTATATTTATTTGAATCGGGCGTAACATTGCGCCGGGTGTCGGAAGCCATCATGGTCAACATTGGCAGCAAATACAGCACAAGGCAATCACACGGAACAACAACACTACTGGTTCCTATTGCCCCTTAGCTAAGACTGTTTGTTTGTTTGATTGGGGTTTAACGCCGTACTTGAGAGTATTTCACTTATATGGATTGTGCACTTCACACTGTTCCTTGCCCTATTACGGTGGAAAACCGGGAGGAAACCTCGTAAAAACCACCCCCGCTATTGCAAGAGCCACATCTTTTGACTCACTCATATCTTAGCTAAGACTCCTACCATCAACCGACTGCATACATCGAACAATAGGTTTCATTTGGCATTGGCTATAGAAAAATGAAGAGATCTAGCTTGTATTTATTCCATAGTACTACATGTAGCAGTTTCGATATAGAAATAAGATAAAAGCGGTTCCTAACCATGTATTTTGCTTCATAGATAATACCATCTTGGCCAAGGGCTCTTCATTGATGACTTCCATACACAGCCGATCAATGCATCTTTATAACAAGGGCAAAAAGTTAATGGATTTATCTAACTCGAACGTGTGGGATTGAAAGTGATAGTAATCCTCCAATGAATGGTTTTATCGGAGCCGCAAGGAGGTCCGCTCTGAGAATAAATGCATTATGTAAAGACGTACTTGGGGGTACCGGTGGCATCCTCGTTTCCCGAAAACTCTCCAGGCATAGTATTGTATTACTCTCCACGGTGCTAAACTGTAACAGAATTCATAAGTACTCCCTTGACACAAGTAACACATTCTATCAATAAAATAATTCTCATTGTATACACAAGTTAAATTCATAATCGTCAGTCCTAGATTTGTTCTAAATCAATTCATTATATCAATGTTGTTCATTAATAATGCCTGTTATTAATATCGACTTCAAATACCATAAGTGCTTTAGCAAATTACACTTTCTTTGCTTAAATTTTATCGTAACCTTCAAATTATGTTGTTACAGCTATGGATTATTATTATCAATGTCGCATATGATATAAGATGCACCTTAAGTTAATTCAATTGATATCTGCCGTATTAAATTAGAATGGTTGACGTCTGGGAAATACTTATAGAATGGCCACATTAGACACTGTATCAAGCAATTGCCGAGAAAAAAGTATTTTATGATATCGGAAAGAACGGTAAATTGTTTCCAGCCAGTGTCTTGCATGTGAAAGCGGTTAAAAGAAGCTTCCTGTGGCCCTGGTGCTCTCTGAGTTGAAATCACAAATTCAATATGTTTGTCATGTATTTGTATTTTGTCTTTCCGTCACTTATTGTGTGGACACGCCTTCAAATAAGATATCAACCAATCAAACTCTCCACAGATCCGTTTCCTTTTATGCATTAAAAAAGGTCACCGATAGAAACAAATATTTCGCAGTTACCACAATTGTGGAAAGCGTTGTTCAAATTCATCTAATGCCTTTCTCTGCATTTATCAATGCAATTTTAAGCACAAGAACTTATAATTTCTGAGGACGATCACACATTAGACACATTTTTAAGCATGCATGGCTCAATAAATTACTGCGGAAAGTATTTGGCGAGGCACCAAAAGAGGATGACCTATAAGATGAGAAAGACGTTTGGATCATAAATCACCTCTAGCATATTTATCCTTTAATTCACAGTAATGATGTATCTATGCCCAATTATTAACAATTTCCTAAATCATTTACCAGCACAAAAACTCATACGTTTCGCGGTCGAGTAGTCTCGAAGCTTATACTACCAATATAAACATAAAGGATAAATATGTTAATATATGACAATAAGCTTAAAAGGTATCCATGAATTGTTGGTGGATAAGAAAGCCAACGAGCATTTTACTCCAAAAAATAGCTACTCCTTTGAAAAGGAAAATCTATCATGCACTTGTTTGAAGAAAGCTGATTTGATTATTCTATTATTTTTCTCGTTACAAGAGCCAATTCTCCGTAGAAATAAATATGGAATCGATAATAATCCTTCTTAAATGTAAATCAAGACATAAATCTAATACTTTTTTGCCATCTCTTTACCATATAGAGAAGTACCATTCTATAAATCGCGTGGTTTATAACCGATTACAATTAATAGGCTCGCGGGGTAGGTCTACTTCGGTGATATCCACTATCTCTAATAAAACGTTTATCTTAATACAACAGACGGTGCACATTGAAAACCATTCACAATTTATATCCTAATTCCCTGCTAGTTGCACCGCGAAGGCAGTACCATTAAGAGATTTTTTACTGTTGTGACTTTCCGAGTTTTGGGTTTTTTTTTTTTGGAAACTGCCAACTTTTAAAAGTTAAAACTGCATACTTAACAAAGATTGAGCATAGCCAACGGATGTCCTCAGATATTTTAAAATTAAATTTTGTATCACTTTGGATGTATAAACCTTATCAAAGAATCACCTCCAAGGTTAATTTGTGACGTTTCACGAGACCAATCAACCCTTGTTACAAATTACTTTGATTTGTTTGTTTGTTTGATTGATTGGTGTTTAACGTCGTACTCAGGGGTATTTCACTTATATGACGACGGATTGTCCACTTCTCACTGTATACAGCCTTATTACGGTGGAAAACCGGGAGGAAACCTCGTAAAAACCACCCTGCGATTGCAGGAGCCACAACATGTGACTCGCTCATTTACCTGATGGTCGACAGGCGGACTCGATCCGTGAACGGTAAATCGAAGCAGGTTCAGTTTAGGAAGCGCACTCGCTACCACTGTTCCACGGCCGCGGGCCAAATAATTTTGAAGAAGACAAACCATACCCGCTAACATATACTAAAATTATGATGCAATATTTCATTATATGCAGAATTTGTTAATTCGGCCTTGACACAACTAAATATTACACGTTCTTCCTACACTGCTTAGATGAAAGTTGATTTGATTATCCTATTATTTTTCTCGTATCAAGAACCAATTCTCTGTAGAAATAAATATGGAATTTATAATAATCCTTCTCAAATGTAAATCAAGATATAAATCTGATATATTTTC
>JAVFBW010181787.1:0-10655 GCA_034783835.1 Mopalia ciliata
ACAAATATGGAACAATCAAATATCTTTCTTTTACAAAAAAGGTGCCTACGTCACGAGACCTGTAGTCGAAAAATACCTACAGAACTGATTTTTTCGACTGTTTTAACCTTTGACAGTTGACACCAATGACCTATATAGGCAATTGGTTCACACATAACACAGAAGAGTGTTAGTCGCGTGACGTCATGGACAAGGCGGTCACGTCCAAAATGTCAGCCGCCAGTGGTCGTAGGAAGGTATATATCTGTAACACTCAGGTTATTTTATGAAATGAAAAAACGATAAGTCGATGCCATATTTAAGTATATTTAATGGTCACCTTTCAAGGGATATAGAGGTTATTTCAGCCCGGAATATTGCTTTATTTAACTTAGGATACTCTTAACTCTTGTCAATTCAATAGAAAAACTGGTAAGCTTATATTTCACAAAATATATCAAATTATTTGCGAAACAGCATAGAATGGGTCTATTTGATATTATAAACAAATCAAAAACAAAAAGATTGAATTGAGCATGAAAGAGGTAAAACTTTCGTAAAACAGATCACAAATACATTTTACCAGTTTTCTCTGCTTTAATTTTAAGTGTACCGTATTTGGAAAATGCCTACTGTTCGGCTATATTATACCTACAGAACTGATTTTTTGCACATTTAATTAGTCTCAACCTATAAAATAGAAAAACGGTCATTCAGATTTTTAATATATTTTTTCGTATTTTAGATATAGTTATAAGAAATTTAAATTTCACTATTTTCACTCATTTTTATTATTTTTGACTAAGACAAACTGGAAAAAAACGAATGAACGCTTTTTGGTTCATATAATGTATTATACAGTAATGAAAATTAAATAGTTGACGTAAATTGTGTAAAAGAAGTAACAATTTGAAACAGAGGTAGCAAAAATGTACTTTTTAATATTTTTTCTGTAAATTTTACACAAAAAAATAATACTTATTATTGTTCTGCAGAAAAAGACGATTCCAAATATGTATACATGTGTTGCACAATTCACAGTAGTTTGGAAGTAATACGGCGAAATGTAAAAACGCTCTGTAGGTGGTAGAGTGTCCTTAAGTCAAGCTAAATATATAGCGACAAAAAAGATCTAATTTTAATTATACTGGTCAACATGAATATATTTTGAACGAATAATAAAATCATTTAAAGAAAAAAAACAAAAAAACAAATGCATATAATCGAAAACTACCGAAAGAAAAAACCTTACAATTTTTGGCACTGTATTTCGAACTTGAGGACCATTGGCTTTTACATTGATAATATAAAAAAATGATCGATAAAAATGTGCAAAGAAGTGGTACCGGTACCAGATGATCTATAAGCCTACTGCTCGGGCAAACAGCTACCTGTAACCAACATTTAAAAAAAATCATAATACCAATAAAGACAATTCTCACAGAAAAATAAATAACGTAGATAGGCCCTATGGCCGGTGAAACAAAGATAATTTTATTGTCATTTGGAAAATACTCATACATGTAAGTTTAAAACAACATATTAGATAAGGCAAGGAACAACTTAGTATGGATAACAACTTGATAAGGAACACGAAGTTGTTCATTGCCTTATGATACTTCCAACTTCTAGATGCCACTTAAAGAAACATATTAGATTGCGACAACATTCCTCTTAGAGTTCATTAATTTTGAATTATTTAGTTTTTTTACTGTTATTTAAAATATTAAATATGCTGAATATTTTTTAAATTCAAGTATAATAGTTGTGAAAAACAATAAATAAAGAATCAATGAAATGATGGAGCTAATTAGCCCCATGATCAAATCAAGGAAAGTTTTTGTACCATGTCAAATCATCAACTTCTGAAATACAAATTGCCAAAACCAATCGAAGTAAACTTATCTTTTATTAAAACCGAATGGAATGATTCAGGTTTATAATTTAATCAAGGTTAGTTGTAAAGAACGTTACACCTGTGAAACGAACACCAGGACCAGGTAGACGGTAACAAGCGATCGGAACGGTGAGACGTCAAGTTATTTAGAACTAAATAACCACCAGTTGTATCCCTTCATTACATCAGATGAGAAAGAAAATAAGTAGAAAGTACACTTATAGCTTTTCAAAATATAATTGTTCGCAAATTAATCAATTTATTCCTGGAACTACATCCTAATAATATTCGTGCGCTGAAAAAATAGCCTTGTATGAAGGCTTGTCGCGCCTCGGACGTCTCCGGAGTCTTCCGAGTGTGACTCTTGTTGCTAGGTAACCCCGCCATCTTTGTTATTTTCATCGGTAACCAAAATGGCGGACTTTTAAGAATAATTGGAGCGCCAGGAGATTTTGGGGCGTCAAAAAAGGCAATTGGATTCAGAATTTGAACTGTGAAATCAGCAAACAATAACACATTCAAGGTAACGTAAGATTATGGCGTGTAGTAAACACGATGCTATAATAACTGGGGTTTTTTTGTCGTAAAAATCACGATGTTATTACTGTAGTATTGCTCATTACCCAGTTTTCGTCTATCACTGTTGGCCTAATATCTCCGCCGATCACCGGTTTTCAAACGATTATGAATTCCTGTAACTGTTTTAAAAACATCCTAATTGACCTTCAGACATGTCTCTGTACATGTTGTTTTCTCCTAGTTATTGACGAAATACTGCTCATACATTTTGTTTATTTTATTCTCTATCAAAAAACTGCAGAAAGACTAGGGAAAATAGTGAATGGCTCTAAAACCAGTGCTGCTCGAAATCAGTGATCCCACGATTGATACTTGTTGACTGTATTTTGTGTAATGTGTCAAACACTGGTGCTAAAGTAGCACAATGTGTAGGGCTAATTCCTCAGTCTTAGCCCTACGTCCCGTCCTGCCTATCTCAACCTGTGGTGAAAGTTGGAAATTGGTCTGCCGCTATCGCCGCCCTCTCAAAACATATATCTGATTTTTCTCTGATTATTTTTAGATACAAAAAGAGTGTTATCTAGCTCCTCCTTTCTTTCCTGACGTTTAAATAAAGTCTTATTTGAGTTTCTCGCCTGAGTTGACACATTACTGTTATCTCCCTTTGCAATAATCAGATTGAAAATTGTCTAAAAAGAAATATTGCAGGTAGCTAAAATACTCGTCATTGTTTCCTGTGTATCTAAAAAAAATCATATATAAGTTTTGAGAGGCCGGCGATAGCCGCGGATCAATTTCTAACGTTCACCATGGGTTGAGATAGGCAGGACGTAGGGCTAAGACATAGGAATCAGCCCTATACATTGTGCTCATCTTAAAGTCAGTTAAAGACCATCTCAACTTCCCTATTTTCTTGTGGACATTAATTCTGTGTTGCCATTTCCTGGGATAATATCTGATGTTAAGTGTGTACATTTACTATCATGACTAGTGTAGCTTCCTATAATAACTACTGGTTTTGTTGGCTCTTTCTAAAAATGTCATGCGACAAAATCATATCGTATGATAAACTTGCATTTATTTAACTATATTCGTAAAAAATATCATGCAAGATTTTGTTATTGTACAGCATCTTGTAAAAAAAAAAATGGCTATTGAGTTCTTTTATAATTTAAGAGTTTAAATGATTTTTTTGTTACTCATTGACACTCCAAAATTCTTTACATGTTAACTAAATCCTAATATGTAAGTTCTCTGTGTTTCAGAATTGAGAAAGATCAAGTACTGCCTGCACAATGCCCACTCTAACAGTTTCACATCCGTCAAAGTTTGAGACTGGTCGTAAAAAGTTTGAGCCAGTTGCCCCAAAAGGCTGGCGTGAAGTGCCCGTCCCTCCGGGCAAAGTGCACCACTATGGTATAGAGGTTCATCAGGGGCTCAACTGGCAGAAATGGGAACCTGGCAGTGAATATATCAAACATATCGTCCTCAAAAATATCAAAGTGAAAACAGAAAAAATAAAATACCAGTAAGTATCAGAATGCTTAAGCAGTCAATCATTTTTAAAACACAAAATTGCTCTTGCACACCTGAGCACACCTGAAAAATTGTTTGGAAGTGTTTGACGAATGCCTTTAATATTGCGGCCAGGTTTTGTGATATTTATGCAGAAAATATAACTTATCCTTAAATAATAAAAATATTATAAATTTGACTTTGTAAACAGCATTAAAACTTTATAAAATGTATCAAATCTCTATATCCATTTTGTTTTTTTTTAAATCTTTTTTGGGGTAATTTTTTAGTTAATAGTTCCCTTTTTATTTTGTGTGTGAATTACACTCCTTGCTGTTCTGAAGTGTGCTCATTTCTGCACCCCTAATTTATAAAAGTTACTATCCGCTACAGTAGATAATAAAAAAACAGTCTATCATGGAGTATGTGTAGTACAGCCCTTACTGTCCAGTATTGTAAGCTTTTTCACCTTGACCTCAGAAAAATGTTATACTCATTGGTATGCAGAAATCTCAGCACTGCTTAGAAGATGTCACCTAATAGTGTTGTGCTTAGCTCGAGTCAATTATTTTTGGAAGACACGGTCATCATTTTAGTAAAATACCCTTTTAAGAGCATGATTTAAACACCCACCAATCAATCAATTTTTAAAATATCAAGACAGAATCAAAAGCTCCATTTTTTTGTCACAAAAAAAAGTCTTTGCAATCACATTTCATATTTTGTAGATTTTATATTTGCTTATAATATTCATGGTTAAATTTGTGATTTTATAAGTGAAATTAAACACTACGTAAAGGCTTACTATTACTAGTTATCATACCACAAACTATGTCACTGCTCTGTGATTTCAAGCCCTGTGAAGAAGCGGTCGGGCCATGGCCCTGCAAAAAACTCCCTCCGCTTCCTCGGTTGATCCTAAGAGGCGAGAAAAGAGGTTGTTTTCTGTTGCCCTGGTGTTCGCAGAGCCAAAGGGTAACGAGAAGCAGATTTGTTTGTGATATTCTGTATTTGTGTCCGTCGTCATATAAGTGAAATACCCTTGAGTACGATGTTAAACACCAATCAAACAAACAAACAAATCTGTGATTTCAAAGTTAATTTTACTAGTTTGATGCTTGAATAAATAATAACCAAGCAGACTACACCTATAGTGTGTTATATGTTAGCATCTCAATATAAGAATGATTGACAGAATTGGAGTAGCATCAACTGTATTGGTTTAATTCACATCTCTCTCTTCATGCCACATCAGTATACAGAGGAGTTTTCTAGAGTCAATTTGGTTCTGGAAAATGTATGGGCACTAAAAGTCTTAAGTATTTTCTGCCCAAATTAATGTCAAAATATTACAGTTTTAATCATATCTGTGTTAAAATCAAGACTAAAGTGGATACAGAAGCCTGGTTATGGTCAGATTATCAGGAATTTGGGGAAAATTATTTCTAGGAACTCCCCTGATAGTAAAACATCTGGGAAATTTCAGGGCCTTTTTTTCTCTGTTTGATTCTGTTTGATTCAGTATAATTAATTGATGTTATTTTCAGTGTTCCGAGCACCAGGTTTTTCTCGACTCTCTACCCCAAGATGATTGTTTTGAGCGCTGGTACCAGTTTTACTCTGCCCGTTACATTCAGACCCCTGGAGAAAGTCCAGTACCAAGATAAGATTGTCTTTGAGACTAGGGTGAGTAGACACCATATACTGTCTCCAATATAAAACTGCTAACAAACTCATTACTGAGATGTCTGGATTTGTCCTCATGTTCAAGCGAGGGTGTAGCAGGCAGTCCTGACCTCAAAACAATTGCGGGGACTCACACAATGGATCTCCAGCACTCGCAGGGATGGTATTTATGAGGTTTCCTCTCAGTTTTCTCCTGTTACTAGGCAAGGAATAGTGTGAAGTTGACAATCCATCATCATATAAGTGAAATAACCTTGCGTATTATGTTAAATCCCAATCAAACAATCAAACAAACAAATCTGAGGGCCCTCTTACAAGGATTCAATTACCTCCTTGCCAATTGCCAAGACTCCCATGAGGTTAAGATGTGGAATATGTATTTAATGGAGTGATCCCGTGTTTGATTCTTGCTGGAGACAAGCAAATCATTACATAAAAAAAGTTTAAATTGTTGTCCCATTGTAATCGTAAAAACATATTGGAGTCTTACATCAAATTGAAAAATCATGATTCTTTAAAAGTTATTTTGTGTAAAAAGAAGTCGCTGTCTTTGACAAAGTAAGTCATGTCAAAACTGTTTTTTCTCTTTTGATTTGTTGTAAGTGCCCTGTTTTTTCGAGGTTTTCAGACTAGTTGATTATTCTATTTTCGCAGGCAGGAACATTCGATGTGTGCTTGAGTGCTGTTTTGCCCCAGGTTGAGATAACGATACCAGACCGCCTGGAGTTTCCCATGTGTGCCGCTCAGAATTCTGTCAAACTTCTGTTTGAAGTTAAAAATACTGGGTAAGTTCAGGGTCCAGTTGCTAGAAAAAGTATTAGTTGCTAGTACTAGATTAAATTGCTAAAATGAATTAGAGATAGACCTTCAACATGGCTTGACGTCATCTAATAGTGGACTAAATATAATAGCACTTTGAGCAACCAGCCCCAGCTTATTTTATTTAAGTTGAATTTGAATGCAAAGTATAGGTTAGTTTTGCTTGCCTGTACTCACCAGTGCCCTGTGAGGGAGCGGGTGGGCCATGGCCCTGCAGAATAGTCCTTCGGCTACCTCGGTCGATCGTAAGAGGCGAGAAAAGAGGTTGCCTTCTGTTGCCCTGGTTTTCACAGAGCTAAAGGGTAACGGGAAGCAGATTTGTTTGTGATGTTCTGTATTTGTGTCCGTCGTCATATAAATGAAATACCCTTGAGTACGATGTTAAACACCAATCAAACAAACAAACAAAACCAATTGAAAAAGAAAGGAACATTCTCAAAACATATCATGGCCTTTACTCTCCAATGGAAAAAGAAAGGAACGTTCTTAAAACATATCCCGGTCTTTGATCTTAAAAGAAAGAAACATTCTCAAAAACAACTGTTTTTACTTTTAAAAGAAAGTAAATATTCTCAAAAACATATCATGACCTTTACTCCTATGAGACAGGAATGCTCTCGAAACATATCCAGGCCTTTGCTCTAAGTGAAATACCCTTGAGTATGACATTAAACACCAATCAAACAAACAAACAAAACCAATTGAAAAAGAAAGGAACATTCTCAAAACATATCATGACCTTTACTCTAAGCAGAAACGAACAATCTCAAAAAGTATGAAACGGTGTTTATATCATGATTGTGGTAAAGATTTTTTTCTAAAAAAGCACTGAGCAAGGAACCTGCTTTTATGGTAACTTGTCATTGCGTGTTGCCGGTGGTAGCAAGATTTGGTTTTCTTGCTCCACTAGGATGGCACGCCAAGTAAAATAACTTTGAGGAAACAAACTGATAAACCTGCCTATGTTTTAAGATAATTCTAAAATATTATGTGTTTGAGGGTTTGATTGGGGAGAGACAGAGACAACATTATAGGTCAGGCCTTCATGTAAGATGACATCAATTTACATGTTACTGTCAGGATGAGGGTTAGTTTAGGGTTAGGGTTAGAGCTCCTATCCCAGAACTAAGAGTTCACATTATGTCTTACATGATTTATATACCAAATGATTAATCAATGGTCCAGTTCTAGAAACCGTATAGGCCAAGCAGATGGATCCTGTTTTGTTTTTTTAAGGGGTTTTTCCGGGTACAATTAGGTTGATGTTAAATAAACATTGCTTAAGATGGCTTAATGCCACGTAGTTTATTAAAAAAAATCCAACACAATTAATACAAAACAGGACTTCCCTACAGTAAGACACTGGAGACATTAGGTTAATGCTTTCAGTAATGTTGTGGTTTTATTGTGCTTAAATAAAATTTAATTGATTTGAAGGATGAAATTTCTTTTAAAACTTATTTCAATAGGCATAAATGTATAGTTTAACCACCTACATAAACCAGAATATTGCGTGTCATTTGGATTAATGAAAAAAAAAAATTGGAATTCGCAGTTAATAAGATTTTAAAGGATGAGAAAGTTTTGAGTTTACAGATTTTATTACGCATTAAGTAAACTGCTCATGACTAAACAAATTACTGTGGTATGTTAAAATGTAAATTCTTAACATGTGTCATGAATTCTTTTCTATTTTTAAAACGTACAAATAGGAATAGGTTACTCATCATTGTTGGATTTTAATAAATATATCAAAGTTCTGCATCACTTAACTTTTAAAGGGTTTTCTGTTATTTAAATAAAAATTAAAGCAAAATAAAGAAATATGTTTACACCAAACAATTAAAGTGAACAACACTTATTATAATTGAAAATATAAGTGAAGGAGAATATCTTCATTGCCATAATTTCCTGAAATAGCATGTTTATATCCTATAAAATGCAGACTGCTTTACTTAGCACTGGAGGAACATTAATTTTCCAACAGAGAACAAATTTTCATAGATACTTCTTGGTTGTGTCACAATTACTGTTAGATACACTGGCTTGAATTAGCCATGGGCACAATGTTAACATCAATCAATCAGTTTATGCAGGCACATGTAGTGACATAAAGCCCTTTTTTTTACTGAAAAACCTTGAAATTTATAAAAGTCGGTCCTTTTGAAACTGTCTGCAACTGTTGCAAGTCAGGTCATGTGACTGCGATATTTCACCTAATTCGCTCCACCTCTGTGTAGCTCATAAAATGTTTTTGGCTCTAGTATAAACGGAAAGTTAAAAAGATGCCATTTCTTCATTGGTCCTACAGTTGCGCCCAACATCAACTCAAAATGAGGTTCTGAAAAATCTGTATTCAAAACATAGGGACGGCATTTGAACGAGGTACCTGGGTGTAACGTAGAAGATAACGAAGACTTACATGCCTTATGGGACCCAATTAGATCTAGGTCATGAAAACACTTATATATTCTAACGATTCATCCAACTTGCACAAGTAAGCTATAAGAACATTTCAATCCAGAAAAAAAAATCGCCTGATCACAGTTGCAATACATTTTATGAAGGTTGATCACATAGGCAAATAAATGTCAGTTGCTTTTAAGCCTGTAAACTATTTCACAATCTAGAAAAAAGTCGAAGGCAAGTTATTCGATAGGTCTTAATCATGAGTTGTTAGGAGAGACTCATGTACATCTCGAGAGAGAACATTGTCAAGCTATTGGTATTGACAGGTAGAAGGCTACATGTATGTACTAGACCATTCACTTCACTGTCAAAAAAAAAAACAAGACGATCACAGGACATAACTAATGGTGCAATAACACAAATTCTGCTCCTCACGATGCCTGCAGAACTACAATGATTCTGTCCCTAAAACTTTGATTTTAAAGAACGATACCGATTGAATATTTGTGAAATAAGTATTTGAAATCATTTTTGTTAGTTAATTCACAAATTGACAGATTATCTTTGATTTACTATTGATAATCAAATTTAGATAACATCTACAGGTTGATATTGACAAACTTAGGTATTCCTTTGATAAAAAAACATGCGTTTTTATTACAAGTGATATCAGACGGCCTCAATTAAGTATATATATTTCTGAGATAAGGTGTTAAATATCTCAGAAAATCTCAGGTTCTACTGACCTGGATTAGAAATAAATGTGTATCAGATTATATTCGTGGATGATGAACAGGATAAAAGCTGATCAGATTGCTTTTAACATGTCTTCTGATTGACAAGATTAAATGTTACTCCTCTGGGTTTGATTTGAATCATTTGTCAAGATGTACTCGTTTGATCAACTGATTGATGGCGTTGTACCAAAAGGCATTTCACGTAAACGACAGTAATGGTCGACAATTTGAAACATCAGCTCAACCAAAAGAAGTAAAACAGTTTGATATACAGTACTGAAATATTAATAATCTTTTATTGTTAAAATTTTAGAAAAAAGGACTACACTTGAAACGTGCTGATCTAAGCCAGAGCACTTGGTTCCTGGTTAATTAAAATATAAATTGCTTCCTATTTTAAACTGCAGCTTTTTTGCTTTGATGGCCTTAGCTTCGTATTACTCCGCCAATACACTCCACTGCCTTCCTATACTTACGGAAGGCAGTGGAGTGTTTTGGCAGAGTAATACAAAGCTATGATGGCCTACACTACTGAGTGATGGAAACTCCTGTACCCAAGCTATCTATGATGGCCTACTCTATCTACTGAGTGGTGGGAACTCCTGTACCCAAGCTAGCTATTATGGCCTACTCTACTGAATGATGGAAATTCATGCACCCATGCTAGCTATGATGGCCTACTCTACTGAGTGATGGGAACTTCTGTACCCAAGCTAGCTATGGTGGCCTACTCTACTGAGTGATGGAAACTCCTGTAACCAAGCTAGCTATGAGGGCCTGCTCTACTGAGTGATGGAAACGCCTGTACCCAAGCTAGCTATGGTGGCCTACTCTACTGAGTGATGGAAACTCCTGTACCCAAGCTAGCTATGGTGGCCTACTCTACTGAGTGATGGAAACTCCTGTAACCAAGCTAGCTATGGTGGCCTACTCTACTGAGTGATGGAAACTCCTGTACCCAAGCTAGCTATGATGGACTACTCTACTGAGTTTGTTTGTTTGTTTGATTGGGGTTTTACGTCGTACTCAAGGGTATTTCACTTATATGACGACGGATTGTCCACTTCACACTGTACACTGCCTTATTACGGTGG
>JAVFBW010181798.1:0-10654 GCA_034783835.1 Mopalia ciliata
GTCATCCCAGCCATCACACTTGGGGATGGCACACCGCATATCCCGGCAATGAACCCTATCCGGCTGCTGCCTCATTGCCCTCTTCAGGGCCCGGAAGTCGTCCTTCGCACGCTGGTCGACGGTGATCTCCTCGTTGTAGCCGGCAGCCTTGCACAACTAGTCGTGCGGGGCTTCGCCCGTAGTTGGTGGGGGTTGGCCCTGGTCACCGCAGCATATGACCTGAACGCTGCTGGAGTCTAGCCACTCGAAAAAGGTTTCCAGGATGGGGCGCGGGACGGTGCACACCTCGTCCCAGACGACGACGCAGGGGACAAACTTCTGGCCCATCACTTTCGGGGACCAGGCAGTTTGGCCGCTCCAGCGGAAGAACGAGTGGTGCGTCTGGGCCTGGACACCACGGGCTCTCATCTCCTTCGCGAGGCGGTGGGTGGGCGTGAACACCAGGGGACTGCGGGCGCGAAAGAGCTCTTTTGAAAGAGCTCTTTTGCTCACGTCGTCTTTCCCGAGCCTCCACCTCCATTAAGATAGCTGAGGGCGTGGCGCGTTAGCGGGTCCGAGTGGCTAGGCGCCTTGCTGTCGGGGAGCAGGTGACAGTACCCCCAGTGATCGGCTTTCGCTTCATACGCAGCGTGGTCTTGGGGCGAGAAGATGGTCTCGCCCTTATCTCTCCACTGTGCCGGGGCCACAGGGGGCATCCAGTCCAGCCCCAGCAAACAGCAAGCACACAGGTGGTCCCCACAGGCGCAAGGCCTGGGAGCGACGGAGGCCTCGACGCCATCGAGCTTGGCCAGGGCCGGACGGGTGAGGTAAAGGCTGTCCGTTGCCACACGCACGGCTTCCTTGGTTGTGAACCGGCGGAGCATATGGATGAGGTTGATGTGGGCGTAGGCTAGCATGCTCGCTCACAGGTGTGTGTATTGGGGTTGGGCCCCGTCGTAGTAGGTCAAGACCCAGCCTAGAGGGCACCGCTCGGGCGCGCCAACCAGGCAGCCACTCTTGCGGCAGTCGTCTACCAAGTAGTCCAGCTCGCGCTGGACCATGATCAGGCGCCGCGTAATGCGCTTGCCGTCGGCCTTGGAGCCCTTAAGTGATGTTAAGTGATGCCCTTTCTCAAGGTAATCACAGGTGACATGGTGTTAAGTGATGCCCTTTCGCAAGGTAATCACAGGTCACATGGTGTTAAGTGATGCCCCTTTCGCACAGGTAATCACAGGTCACATGGTGTTAAGAGATGCCCCTTTCGCACAGGTAATCACAGGTCACATGGTGTTAAGTGATGCCCCTTTAGCACAGGTAATCACGGGTGGCATGGTGTTAAGTGATGCCCCTTTCGCACAGGTAATCACAGGTGACATGGTGTTAAGTGATGCCCCTTTCGCACAGGTAAACACAGGTAACATGGTGTTAAGTGATGCCCCTTTCGCGCAGGTAATCACAGGTGACATGGTGTTAAGTGATGCCCTTTTAACACAGGTAATCACAGGTGACAGGGTGTAAAGTGATGCCCCTTTCGCACAGGTAATCACAGGAAGTAAAGATTGTTATTTAAAAAGTGACTCATTATAATAAAGGATGTACTCGATTGGGGTCAGCAATGGTTGTTTTTGTCAGCGGAAAGCGCTGTATCTACGTCAGTTTTACACTGTTAAATGTAATTGTGATTTTGTCCACAGAAAGACTGGGTAGAAAGTTCTGGAAATATTTAGCAAGCCGGGGAACTCAGACGACTAGAAGTCCGCGTTAATAACGTAAGTAACACTCGTTGTTTTCGCAATGAAAAAAACTTTTCACAATATAAGTACACATGTAAGTAAAAGGGGTAGATTTCACAACGTAGGAAAGTAGTGTTTCTTTTACTATGTAAGTAACACATGTAAATTTCACAACGTATGTATCACTACGACGTGATTTCGCCATGTAAGAGACACGTGCCGATATCAAAACGTAAGTAACATGTACTAATTAAAGCTAGAATTAAAGACTATGTTAAGCTAATCGATTTGACTTCGCAGGCAACACACGGCCATTTCCCTATTTCAAACTCAAATAGCTAAAATCCATGTTATGGAAGTGTATGCCGGAACAATACATCTTGTATCATTTCATTTTAGTGACATATCTAGCTGTATATTTTTTAAGGACTTCGTGTCCCGATTGATTAATTGATTGATTGATTGATTGATTGATGAATTGGTGTTTACGCTGTACTTAAAGGTATTTCACTTATATGACGGCGGTGCATTCCAGCTATAATTGAGACTATCACAACCAAGACGTGAAGCGTTTCCATAATGTTGGAAAGATGTGAATTTTCCCCCCAGTGCTAAGTACAGGCAGCATTGAAACACTCCCACAAATTTCCCTTAGCCAGACGGCAACTATTTTAGAAGCTATGCCCTATAACAGAAGTGTCTCTGAATAGACAAGTCCGCTAACATTTTCTATTTCAGGAACAATACGCCCTGTACAACATGTATGGTTACAGAGAAACAGAGCCTGTTCTATGGAAGTTTGACATAAGTCCTTGTTTTAATTCGGCACATCAAAGACATTTCCAATTTGCATTACCAGGTAAATCGATTAAACAGTTACCCGAGTTTAGAATCGACTGAGATCGGATGCACTGTATTAATAATGTAAAGACTAATGTGGGCAAACCATTTTCGGATCTCTCTTAAACTCTCGTTAGATTCGGTCTCCTGGTAGCATTCTACAGTGTATTCTCGGTGGGGATCACTTGCCTTCATTATGTTTGCCTCAGTATTGCATGGCGGCATTCTTGACACATTTTTTCTCAGGTCATGACAGAGAATTTTCTTACGTCTGTGAAGTTAGAATTCAGTTCGCAGTTCACAGCTCACATTCGAAGGGAGCAGTCAATATTTGTCTTACGTAAATACAAAAAAACGTATATCATAATAAATACGAAGCGTACAAGGCTGAGATTTGGAACAGAGATACAGGGTACATAGCTCAAAAACGCTGAATAATAAGAATGCACTTCCGGTGGGAAAAAGGTAATAATAGATTGCTTTTAACTGACCCGCGTGCTGCGAATTGTTAACTGAATCGTGAACTGCTGTCTAAATCGTTACGAAAATGTTATCCCTAAATTAGGAAAATACTGTCGTCTTGCAGTGTTAAACATTTATTTCTTTGCTTAATTCTTTATCGCAAATAAACAAATTGCTTGCAGCATGTCGTCTTGACATTGTTTAAACAAGCGCTGTTCTGCTTTCTATCCCTAGGCAGGTTTAAATCTCTTGTTATCGTGGATGAAGAGTCATTTAAATACGCTGTCCTCTTGTCGATCATCGGCTACACAGCTATCTCTCCACTCAGGGTTCATGATATACAGGTAGGCCTATTAAGGAGCATTTGTTGTTTTTTTGGTATCTTTTATTTCTTTTAATTCGTTTTGTTTTGTGGGTTGCCTAGAATTATTTCAGGGATAATATGTTTTCAAATACCGACTTGATAAACTACATTGAATGACGTCATGCACTCTGGGGTAAACGAAATACAAATTCAGAAACAGTGCTTTGTCAACAAACAATCACTTAGTTATAATAAAGTGTAAGTAAAACATTTGCACTGTAAGACTCCTGTTAGAATGGAAGGCACGTGTTCATTTTTGCAGACAATCTGGAAGTCGCACTTTAAGGGGAAGTAACCGGAGACTAGCTCTTAGTACAATGATACCCAAGTTTCGTGACAAGCAACGACTGTAATTACTGAGAAAAACAAGACCGCTATGCCAACAAGCCTTCTTAAAATTTTGATGGTGACTTCTAAACGAAGAATAAAAAACTAATATTGCCATTTAGAATTTGTGTTGCAGGCATAATAGCTGAGCATTTATAGACCAATATAGACTAATATTGGTCACCAAGACTTACAAAAAAAGAATTTAATGTCTGACCTCAACTGATCTACATTTATTCTTTTCGATTTGCATAAAAATAGATATAAACTGGATTATTAGAAGTGGTTTTAAACAATGCCAATTGCCAGTCTGTATAACTTCCGGTTGCACTGAAACTCAGAGAGGAACCGACCAACAGAGCTGCATTCTACGAACCACAGCAGAGAAGATTTAATAGAAAGAAGTTTTTGTTAATTCATAAACAGTAGGTTCGTGGTAGGTCCCGGCCTTTAAAGAGCTATAACAACAAGTTTTATTACTACCAAAAGTGCATTTAGAATTCAAGTGTCGATCTCTGGTGAATAGAGGGCGACATAACTTTCTGTTGTGCTATCAAAGCTGTCAAAACGAAGCGCCGATGTTGTTAGGGCTGTATAGGTATGTATAGGGCTAATTCCTCCGTCTTAACCCTATCAAAACCCATGGTGAAAGTTGGAAATCGATGGGCCGCTATGGCCGGCCTGAAAAAAACTATTTCTGATTTTTCTCTGATTTTTTCTAGATACAATGAAACCGTTGATTAGTATTTTACCTACTTGCAATATTTCTTTTTTGACGGTTTTCAATCTTATTATTGCAAAGGAAGATAACTTATGCGTGTTAACTCGGGCCAGAAACTCAAACAAAACTTTATTTAAACGCCACAAAAGAAAGAAGGAGTTGAATTATTGCGATTTTTCTATCTAAAAAAATTCAGAGAAAAATCGGATATAATGTTTTGAGAGGCCGGCCATAGCGGCGGATCAATTTCCTACCTTCAACATGATGTTGAGATTGGCGAGACATAGTGCTTAGATGGAGGAATTGGCCCTATTTATTGTGCTAGTTCAGCTGTAGATTTATGCACTTCTTTGTAAAGCTTCTTACACAGGTAATTGTTCTCAATTCAAAAGTATACACATTATTAAGAAGCTAGATCAACTTCCTGTTGCTCCAGGTATTCTCCATACCTCCGAAACCCTAGGGCACCACGAAGCTCTTTCCGAGGCACCCTCACATCTTCAATGAAAAAAAGGCCGTATAACAGAGATCTATCCATTTTAAAAACCTCAGTTATTAATTTCTTAAGTAAAACTATTTTTTTCCTTAAAAACAATTCTAATGAATTTAATTTATTATAAAGTTAATCTGGTCTCAGATCATTGTGGTTTATTCCGTTGCTACTGTCAGCTTCATATACATATACAGGGTACATCAGATGATTCATATATGTCTGCTCCCATTTGGGAGCGGATTTATGTTAATTTCGTTAGATTAAACCGCCCGGGAAGTCATCAGAGGGTATTATTTGGTGAATAAAATGAGGTGGTCGTCAGTTCATAACCCCGTTCTCACTTCCTCCTGATCGATTAGACGGACAACAATTGAGTAAAAAGATATCAACTTGGAATTCATTCTCAGTTTGGCTACTGTTAGATTACTGACGGATTTAGTCCGGCGGGTTTGGGACCTTAACATCTCTTTTTTGCCGATTGATGTCATTCCAATAATAGTCGGGCCATCCATGGATTAGCTCGAATTGATCGATTAGCTCGGATCTTATCATTACCCCTTCAGCTCTAACCAAGGTTTTTATTAAACGAGTTCTGAACCGTAAGCTGTCCATTTAATTCGCGAACTTCTTAGTTTGTGACCGGAATTCGGTATTTTTAATGTTTTACAAGAAAATTCCAGTAAAGAAAACTAGACATTGACATTTGTCACTTCAAAGGAACATCGACGGTGGACCAAGGTTTTATATATAAGAATACAGAACTAATTTTATATTGGTGATAGTATTTCAACTAAAACACTAACACACAATACTACGATGCGAGTTAGAAAAAGTGGTTCTATGTGGAACCAATGGGGGCTCTTCAGCTTATGGCTGTGGAGGAACCCTTTATGGTTCTGTATGGAACCGTTCTGCATTGGTTCTATAAAGAACTGTTTCAAAACGGTTCTATATTGAACTATATTGGGTTCCACACCGAACCATAAAGGAATCTTTAAAGGGTTCTATATCGAACTATAAAGGGTTCTTCAGTTTATGGTTCTGTATGGAACCATATAAATATGGTTCTGTATAGAACCCTTTCAAAACAGTTCCATGTCAAACCCTTTCAATATAGAACCCTTTCAAAACGGTTATATATGTAAACATAAAGGGTTCTTCTGCTTCTAGTGAAAAACTATGGTTCTTCTTGGAACCCTTTTTCATGGGTTATAAATATAACCTTTTACGTGGGTTTGTAAGGAACCAGAAAGGGTAACTCGTTTATCAAAATAGTTCTGTATGGCACTGTTTCGCTTTCTCGCTTAACATCGCTCACTCACAAATGATTCTCCGGGTGGCACTCAATGCTTGCATAATTTTAATGCAGACAAGAATACTTATCCTATGGGGTAAATAAGCCGATCTTCACATATAAACACAATTTAGTATCAATGCCTTGTATTTCATTTTATTGAACCATATAAAATAGTATAGAGGCTGAGAGGGAGTTGTTGTGTGTGGTCATTTCATTTTGTCTATTAATTAAAAATTGTAACAAAAATGGAAAAATACATATGATGTTTTTCACCCTATATTAGGTCTTTAAGTTATTGAGATAATTCACTTTTACAAACTAAACATCTATTAGTATGAAAACAACTGACTATGGTTCGCCAAAAAGATAATGTGCAAACGCAATAACAATTATTGCTGGTAACAAATACAACTTCTGGCATTCAAATTGTTATCAAATAATCAATTAGTTTGGAACCATTGCATAACACGACTTACAACGTAACTAATACATAATACATGTCTACACAAAATCATCCATTGTCATCCTTGTATAAATCGAATAACCTTAGTAAAATAATAAAACATTCAATAATAACACGACACTGTAACCCTGCGAAAGTTTGAATAAAAGTAATACATTTATCCATAATATCCATTAATATGCCAAACAAAGGATTTGACTAACAACGGCATCTTTGTTCAGTGCAGAAAATTGACCTTTATTAGGATTACGTCATGGCGAATTAAAAAAAAAAGCAGCAACATATATACATTTTCTACTTACATGTTAAATGGTTTAAAGTAACTTAACTAATAAATCTCAAAGATTTTTTAAGTAATCGTTATCGAGAGAGCGAGAGAATGTGAACTTGAAGGACTTCATTCAAAATTATCTCGACTGTCGTAACGAGCCAAGAGCGTGTGTGTTGAAACGCAATGCATTTTTCCAGTTATGAAGCAGATGCTCTTGAATTCATGTTTGAAGCCATTCTGTCCAAGTTTGAAAGAACCGGAGCATCTGCATCAATGCTGATTATTCTCTTCAGATTACCAAAGAGCTGAAATGTAAGAAAATTAATTATTAATTTAATCACTATTTCGCTCTTACACTATAATACAAAGTGTTTATAATGCACTTCTGCATATACCAACAATTCAAATTGGCCATCAACGCTTTGTCCAGAATTGCCCACTCTAATTGATATGTTTCACATTCATTCCATAAATACATGAAACATCCCCTGCATTGGTCGAAAAGTTGATAAAAACATCATGAACTATATATTGAGCAATTATGTAAGTGTAAATAAGTATGCTGATAACTATTTGCAGGTATTTCACATGGCTGTTCTTTGATGTTTGACGCAAATTCATATGAATATCGGCATCAAAATGCGTAAACTTAATGAACTCATGGCCATTATCTAATTTTTTTTTTTTTTTGTTGGTTTCCGATGATATTCATATCTTCCCACGATTGTTACACTCTTCGCAGTCGCAAAACTGTCACGGATGGGAGAGATTTAACAAGCCAGAGTGTCCCTTCTGATTTGAGGCAGTGTTTAATTTTAAGGGTTTTTCCGCCTGTTTGAACTGTACTCCCAAGGGGTTAGCCGTAGGACAAACGCACAACTCACCGGACATCCAGAATTTGTGCATTTATCTCAATATTGAATTGTGCTCTTTGATAAATTCGGAGAAACCCATAAACGAATATTGCTTTCTCCATTGAATTAAGAGAGAAGAAGCTATGATATATTGTCGACTTTCGAAAGCATAACGTTAATACGAAGTGGTTAATTTAGCTGCCACAGTCGTCTTCTCGTTGGGACATTTAATGATGCCGTCTTTTTTATTACTCTTACAACGCTTCCAGCGTCTTAACTTTCTCCATTGTATTGTGTAAACAATTTACGAGAAAGTCTCCCCTGATAAATCAAATTTCTGTAAGATTTAACCATATTGCCAATTTATCTCTACATTATCCTACTAGTTTTATGATGAAATACCCTATAATGTTTGACCTTGACGTATACAACAGGTCAGAGTTGGTAATAGATAATGAAGAAACAATACAATGGATATTTGATTTTCATTTCATTTATGACATGTTTTTCTCATTAATTTCAACACGAGAATAGTCCTTAACCTGAAATCAGTTTTTCTAGTTTTGCCGTTTAAATTTCATGTTAAAGTTTATTCATATCTTTGTTATTTTTATGTTACACAAATTTAACACCCTGTTATGATCGGTACGACAAAGAAGATAAAGACTAACGACACCTATCGGCCAACTATTTCGCTATGAATGAGGAAAAGGCCATGGATATACAGTTACATTGTATCATACACGCTACCTTATTCTGCTTAACAACCATCACAAACTGATGGTGTCCTCCATGGGTGATCCACCAGTTCCCTGCCGTTAGGACCATCGGGCCATTCTGCACCCTGTTCTTTAGTAATTAAGTGACAATCTTCTGTATAAAAAAAAAAACCATACATTTTGTCATCATATACAGTGGATATTTGATTTGATTGCATTTGAGAAATTGAAACTGACAAAATCTTCATTCCAACTAAAACATTTTGTCATCATATCGGTTTGTTATTCGGTCCCTTATCATGTTTATTAATGTTAATGCAACAGTTATCAAATATGTTCTGAAAGAGTAAAACAACGAATAGTGTACCTATTGAAAGGAAAGTCGATTTATTGCACATTTTGTAAAAACAGTAGTCTCCCTTCCACAGTTATGATACTAAGGCCAACACATGTAAGTTTTGCGATATACGGAGCTAGCTATAGATAAGGAGCAACATCTTCATGTCATATTGGGTTGACTGAGGTTTACCGCCGTTGCTATAGTGTCATTTCAGTCATGTGACGTTACAGCCATAATGGCGAAGAAAACCATGCCTCTGTCAACAAACTAAGAAAAAAACAGGAAAATCACAAGACGTTAATCATACCATTTGTAATAACTTTATAAAGGAATTATTTGGTCATCGTTCTGCATATTAGAACTGTATCAATACACCTGGACTATGTAATGATGTCATTCAGCTGTAGATGGATGCAATTCTTTGTAAACCTTTACTTAATTGTTCTTAACACATTGGACCTTTCTGTAAATGTGCCAAAGCTAGCTCAGCCATTATCTCCTTTGATAACTCCAGCATGGGTCCGTTTTCGTCGAAAAAACACGACAAAGAATGTGTTTTCGAACGGATAAAACTGTTATCAAACGGCTGTTCTGAATTGAGTCTGTTAGGCAAATCTTGCTATCTTCCGTTATCTTTCGACGGTATAATCCAATAAATTAGATGCATAATGAGTGATCAGGAGCGGTCTGACGTTCGAGCGGATAATGTACGAGGCAACCCAAAAGATCACAATGATGGCATAGTAAATGCTGAAATATTGAGTCAAATGAACTTTTAGGAATCACACTACTTGTATATTATGTTAAAATATTGGTACATTTAAACGGCAAACTAAATTCCTCAGGCAACGGGGAAAACTCTTGACAAAATAATATTTGCAAACATGGCGGACCAAGACGTGTTTTAATGCTAAGCTTTCAGAAATTTTCCGATAATACAGGCTCAAACGGATGGATGAAGGTAAGAAACTATATATTAGGTTTTCGGGCTAGTCTGATTTCTGTTTTCAACGCTGTTTCGGTGAGAGAAAAAAAAACATTTCGCGGATAATGACTCGCCGAAAGATGGGAGAAAGCCAAAGGGCATCTAGCTGTATCGTCTTTATAATGAATGTAATCTAGGTATAGTCTAAGAAAATAGTTCCGCCAATTGTCTCTCTGAAAGGAACGGTATAGTTCGGGTTTATCCTAAAGTTGCACTCCGCGTTAAAAAGCTAGATTGTACTTGATCATTACAAAATTCAATCAAAAGATATCATAAAAACAGTTTAACTTCTTGTTGCTCCCCACCTCTGAAACCCCTAGGGAAACACAGAGTCCTGTCCAAGGCACCAGACATCTTCATTGAGAATGAAAGACCGAGTAAACAGAGATCTACCCATTTCTTAAAAAAACCTCAGTAACTAATTTTTAAATTGAAACTGGTTTCTTTTCCTTGAACAAAATTCGAAAGGATTTATTTATTTTATTATAAAGTTAATCTGATCTCAGATCATTGTGCTTTATTCCGTATCAGCCTATTCTGATTCTTTGGTTTAATTGTGTGAAATCTGATTAAACAGATTGGAGAATGGAGATAAATATTGAAATCCCGGACGAAAAACTATCACCTTACTCAGTGGTGTTTACACGGTCTGATTAATATGTTGACAGTGGAAACGGTTATATTGTCATTTTAAAGGACAAATTCAGTAAGTTAGGGGCCTCATTGTGAGACTGAGCCAAGGGAAGCCGATATGTAAAGAGTCGGATTGAAGCCCAGAACCGACACACGGACCGCAATTACTATGT
>JAVFBW010181809.1:0-10654 GCA_034783835.1 Mopalia ciliata
CTTAATTGAGCAACCAATCCCTGATCTCTCTGCGGAAATATATCTATGTAATATAAATGAAAAATACCAGGCTGTTACAGAATACACACACTACATTGTGATTGTAGATATTTCTAAGGCTACATTAGGTTGTTTAGCACAGCTTGGGAACTCCTCTGTCTCCAAGTTGAGGAAATGACCAAATTTCCCTTGTCTTGC
Source organism: Mopalia ciliata (assembly GCA_034783835.1). Lineage (NCBI taxonomy): Eukaryota > Metazoa > Mollusca > Polyplacophora > Chitonida > Mopaliidae > Mopalia > Mopalia ciliata. Next base: position 199 of record JAVFBW010181809.1, read on the forward strand.
GATACCTTTGGTAAGACAATTTAAACGAACCGAAAACTTTAATTTTTCAGTCAGTTTATCTTACTACGAAAGTAGAAGTAATTACAGTTCCATTTATTCATCCACTCCACTTTGAATATAAAGCCCTGTATTTGATAAGTACTCCCATAACACGCAAATGCATGTTACGGCTACCCTCAATGATTCTGGCTAAAACTGTTCATATGTGTCTTAACCACAGACACTTGTATCTAGCCAATAGACATCAGTTCTTGGGAGCCTAAGTCATTCGTCATTGCCCACAAACAAATAAAAATAACAACAAATCAATCAAAACTCACTTGGCGTCTTTAACATAGCTGTCAGCTTACTGGGAGGTGTCGTTTTGTAAAACAAAACATAGATGCCCTTGCTGTCGTCAACAGTTTGTAATGGTTTTTTTTACAAAGTTTCTAAGCCACTGTCCATTCTTTTAATTAAACAGTGCGCTTGCACAGTTGATGATAATTCTGTTCTTTTAGGCACGCCTTGACAGCACTGAACTCTCCTTATTTGGAAGGCATTCACCAGGCCGTGGAAGAGTTTGTAATAGCAGGTTTTCCAAACGGGCTTGACTGGGCAGAGTTGCTCGAAATAGTATTAGTCGCTAACACCAGATTAAATCACTAATACGGGGTTAGAGATAGACCTACAACATGGCGTGACGTCATCTAATAGAGGATTAAATTTAATAGGGCTTCGAGCAACCGGCCCCATATGATCACATAGCCTTGTCCTTCAGCAGACTACAATTTCCACAAGTTAACATTTCTTGATCTATATTCATTAGCACTAGGTCTAATCAGTCAGATGTTTTTTTGTGATGAAGAGTTACGTGTAGAATTATTATTGAAGTTATCTTGAAAGTATTTAATGTTTGTTTTGTCAGTGAAATACCTGCGTACACCATTTGATTGGAATCTTGTTTTTTTAAAAAAAAAAGAGTTAAACCTTAAATGCGTTTTCAGGAAGAAAAAGATCTGGAAAAGTTGAGTCCGTCAATTGAAGACGAAACTGACGACCATGGTGAAATTGAGATCATAGCTGACCTTTCAGCGTTTCCAAGACAACCAGAAAGTCAGGATAGGGCAAGGGGAGATAACTCTTTTGATGAAGAAAGTCTCAGCTCTGTTGATCAGGTATCAGTGACTGCCAAACTCTAGAAAGATTTTGTGCCTTTCAGCTCTGCTATTTTTGTCATAAATTTTCATATATTATAATGATGGGCTCTGCTATCATTACTTATAATCCTACTCCAATTTACCGTTCGCGGGATCGAGTCCGTCTGTTGACCATCAGGTATATGAGTGAGACACAATCATGGGGGTGGTTTTTACGAGGTTTCCTTCCGGTTAACCACCGTAAGGAGGCTTGAAACAGTGTGAAGTGGACAATCTGTCATGTGAAATACCCTTGAGTACGACGTTAAACACCAATCAAACAAACAAACTCACGTATACAGAGTCACATGATGTGGCTCCAGCAATAGCAGGGCTGCTTTTTACAAGGTTTCCTATCACTTTTGCACCACATTTAAGCAAGTAAACAATTTGATATGGACTGTGCATTGTCAGAAAATAAACTGGAGTCTTTGTTCAACCTCAATCAAACAAATACATACAATTATTGCAAAAAAAACCTCCAACTTTATGATTGACATTTAATCTACATCTTCAGTCAGAATGAAATTAAGAATGCTATTGAAAAAGTGGTGAACATCATGTTATATGCAAATTATTTAATTTTAGTCAGACGTAGACGAGGTCACTCCCTCAAAGAAAACAGTGATTGAGAATAGAGTTTTACGGTCAACCAAGAAACCAGTTGTGCCCAGCTTAAGCAGTATGTTTACATTTGGTTATATTTTATTTCCCTTTAAAACCACCCTACTTCAATGATCACGTACCCCGTCGGGGAGAGGGTTGGCCATGGCTCTGCAGAATACTCCCTCGGCTTCCTCTGTCTATCGTAAGTGGTGAGAAAAGAGGCTGCAACCCACAGGCCTTGTAGCTGGTCAGACACAATATGGCTGGAATTACTAGTCTGATTTTCAAAAAAACGTATTTTTAAGGCAATGGCAAAAACCCTGATAATTTTTAAGGTTATGAGTCAAATGTTACACCACTCAGGCGCCAAACATTTAAATTTTATAACGGTCTGAGTTTCACTCAACTTTGTAGACTTGTTCCACTAGCATTTAGAACTGAATCTGTATGTTTTTTTTTTGTTTTTCAGAGTACAATCTGCGTAAGAAAAAGACACCATCTTGGCGAGTAGTATGCCTCTAATTCATACAGTGTAAAAGGCCAGTCACAAGGTTCACCAGTGTCAATTAATTAAAGAATACAAAGTAAAATTCCCACAAAATACTCTCAGCTTGTCCAGTGTAATGAAAATCATCCAGGAGTTCTTACATACATTATTATTACACAATGTTTACACATAAACATGCCGATCGCCATCATAATTATTATTAGACAGGCACAAGGGGGTAACCTTCTTCACTACACCATAAATATCACTTCTGGGTTCTCAACTTATTTACTGTGGGTTCCTTTGTACTAATGAGACCCATGTCTTTCAAATCATGTGTTAAGAATATAAACTTGTTTTGCACTCAAATTCTCTCCTTATTCAATTTGTTATTGAGTTTGTGTCTTCTTTAAATTATTTGATATCAGTGACGATGGCCTTATTTGTGCTGAGTGAAAGTGGATTGTATCCCCAAGGTGAATATAGAGAATTATGTTGAATATTTAAACACATGGTAGGAAACAATTTGCTGTTGATTTCAGCCATACACCAGAACTATTTTCTCCACCATTTACATGTCTGACAAAATGTACTACAAAAGTATGGGGAAATCGCCCCCAACATAGGTAATTTCCTCATGTAAGATATGATATAAATTTGAGTGTCTTCTGGGGCCGGTTGCTTGAAAGTGTATTAGTTGCTAACACCGGATTAAATCGCTAATACCGAGTTAGAAATAGGCCTTCAACATTGCGTGACGTCATCTAATAGAGGTTTAAATTTAATAGTGCTTCGAGCAACCGGGCCCAGATGGTTAGGGTTAGTGTTAGCGAGGGGGCTCACTGTTGCCTTGGTACTCTTAGCATGTGGAGTGAGTTGGAGTACGGATTCACACCCCAGTCGAACAAACAAACACAGCCCTCATGTAAGTTAACATGCCTGAACCCTCCAGGTGAGAAATCACAAAACATACATAGTCGGGCGTAATATTATTTGCTGTCATTTTCAGCATGTACATCAGAGCTATTTTCTCAAACATGATGCCTGTCTGACAAAAAGTATAGCGTCATCATGCTCAATCTTATATGACATAAATTTTAGTGTCTTCTGGTACTCTTGGCATGTGAGTGAAATAACCATAAGTACACCATTAAACCCCAATCAAACAAACAGTCATCATAAGGTGAAATACCCTTGAACATGCCTTAAAACCCCAATTAATACACCAGTAATCCCTCCCTGGTTATTTAACAATAAATACACCAGTAATCCCTCCCTGGTTATTTAACAATTCATACACCAGTAATCCCTACCTGGTTATTTAACAATTCATACACCAGCAATCCCTCCCTGGTTATTTAACAATTCATACATCAGTAATCCCTCCCTGGTTATTTAACAATTCATACACCAGTAAGTCAAGAATTCCCTCTACTAGTTATTAAAACACAACACATACCAATCGATGTCCTAGATGGGAATGCAGTTTTATTGCTTTCTCATAACACACTTCTTCATGGATCACCCCTGTGTCACCAAACATACAAGCTATGTGAACAGCAACAAATATAGCCGCTTACAAAACACTCAGCATAAATCATCCATAATAATAACTTCAACACCATTGAGAAAATGATTCCTAAATATTGTAACTTTCATTGTTCAAGAACATTTAAAAGATTGGTGTAAAGCCATTGGTCTTAACACTCAAGCTTTTATTCTCTTCAGATATAACTTAGCATTATAACATACCTCAATCCTAAGAATATATTAATTTTCTCTGTATTCAGGCCTAAAATCATATAATAATGGGAATACAAACACTGCACATTCATACAAACAAACAAACTAGACTGTCAAAAAGCCTATATTCTAAATGCTATTAATCACATGGTATTTCTTTAATAAATATTGATTAAGCTCTGTTATTTTAAGTGTAATATGGTTTTGCAATTTCCCGGGATTATGATGTTTAAGAAACATCCTTAACTCCAGCTCACATATTATGCATACATATACATTGTTTCTCAAAATGTACAGCATATACAAGGCCAATATTAAGGCATTCAACAAAAGCACAAATACGATGCAATACAACAATAACTTTATAATAATATGCTGTAAATCATCATAAATTTCGTTTATGAATAATTGTTATTCATTTGGGATAGTTGTGAAAATATTATATCATGAAAAGAAACAAATTTTAATATGTTTTCTGATGAATTTTGATGCCTTCTAACTAATAGATCATCCCATACTCAATTTCTTACACCATAAAATAATTTCCAAAGATACAATTTTATGGACGAAATTTGAGGTGATTAACTTCACTTTACACATAGTGAATCGGCCAGCAAATGTTTGTACATGTAATTGTAGTGATATAACTACCTTCTACTCCGTTTCTATATGACAGGTTACAATTTCTACGCTGAATAATAACAAATACTAAACTGAGCAGATGGTGAATCATATTGCAATGCTTAAACAAAGGGAAGAGATTGGTTTAAAGTGAGATAAAAAAAGACAGAATTGAAATAGTTTCACCATGCTTGATTCCAGGCCTGTAGGTGTTGTACTGCCAACAACTAACATTTTCAAACAACTTCTGGTAGCAAATACTGCCTGAGATATTACCAGAAATTGGTTACACAAAGCAGGCTTCATGGGACAGTTAATTTTGCCACTCTATTGTGCACCGTAACAATTTGATAATGGAAAAAGCATCTCTAATTGACAATATGTTTTGGTTACTATTTTAGTTGATCTTGTTAAATACTTTATACCCCAAAAATTCGAAATAATTCTGACATAATCAGTATGCTGTTAAAGATTGATTTGATCACGTGCTGAGAGTAGGTTGTATATTAACAATACAGTGATGGGTACTAAAATAACATTCATTAGCAGTAAAAAAAAAAAATGATACGTTTTGGAATGAACAGGTAAATAAGTTTTGTTTGCACTTATGCAAACTCATATTTCTCTTCTAATTTATTCAACTTAATTAGTTGAAACATTGTTATTCAACTTAATTAGTTGAAACATTGTTATTCAACTTAATTAGTTTAAACATTGTTATCCAATGTTGGCTTCTGAATCACAGTCTACTACTGGGCCCAGCAGTTCAAAAGAGTATTAGGGAATAATACCGGATTTCCCTATAACTTCTATAACTTGGGACAGCCCACAGAAGTAACATGCAAGACCCCCTGTGGTAAAGCCTATTTCTGTGTCCCAACTGCTGGGAGATAGGGTAAATCTCTATGGGTGGATTAAGGATTGGCTTTTAACATACAGTAACTGCATCTAATAGAGGATTCAATTTATTAGCCCTTCGAGTAAATGACCCCAGACTGCCTTACTCTAGTAACCCTGGGATTACCCACAGGCCCTCCTACTGAAGAATGGATCACACCCCATATTGTCAAAACTTGCGTCACACACAACAACATAGTGTTAATTTCTAGTTGAATTAAGTACTGTGTGGAACAAATAAGAATTTCCAAATGAGAAAATATATTAAAGTAGGCTCCTAGAGTTAGCCACTGAGAGGGTCTTCTCGACAGTGTATCGCATACATCAGTCTCTGTGTGGTGATCTCCTGACTGCTGTACTGCGGTAGTTTGATCATAAACATACAAGTCTCTGCACGGATGTAACGAGCATCGGGATTACCACCTACAACAACAACAACAACAAACCATCAACAATTTCTCATAATCTGATATTTCATAGGCTCATACTTTAACAGCATTCACAGATAGTGGGAAGGTTAAATTCAGATTTTGTTTGATTTATTTAAGTTCATTTCACTCATATGACATTGTGTTGGCCCAGTGGGCCTAGGAACTTCACAAAGAATCTTTCAGCAAGCATGTACTATTGCTGTAACAATGTAACTACAGGAATACTAAATCATGTATGCATACCAGAATTTACTATTGTGATATTTGATGTCAAATATCAAAATACTACTGCTAAGTTTGATAAATATCACAGTTGGGTCACAACTGTTGTTTCATCTTGTCTCGGGTACAATGGAGTTGGCCAGGGACAAAAAAGGGAGATAAATCTATTACTCAAATAGCAAGCAGTGCCACCTATGCCATTGACTGACAAGAGAAAGATAGGAATATTCAGTTGAATTACAATTTTAGTCAATAACATAGGTGGCGCTGCCTGCTACATGAGCAACAGACTTATCTCCCTTTTTTCCCCCCTGGCCCACCCCATTGATGTTGTATCTGCTCCACTAGATGCCCTAACTGTGTACGTACCAGTACCATCTGGAGGAGCTATTTTCATAGGGTATGGTGGAACATGAGCCGTGTCGCTTCCTCCATCTTTGCATGGACAGCTCTGTGGTATCCTCTCCTGGTTACAGGCAAACTTAATAAATCGGCAGAGGTCGTCCTGGCTGAGGGTTTCCAAGGTTGACCAGAAATGCTCAATGTGAGAATCCGTCTCCATCAACCCTACCTGGTACATGGTGTGGCTCTGAAGAAATTATGTATGACGTTAAACACCAATCAAACAAACAAAACTGAAGAAATTACAGATTCATTGAGAGCATGATTTACATAAAATAACAATGGTGACAGTAAAGAAGTGAAACCATGAGGGTTTCGTTTTTGTACTTAAGGCTATTTCACTTATATGGCAAATGTATAGCAACAAAAATTAAATGACCCTCAGTTTACCCCCTTTAAGCAACCATCAGAAGTCTTACGTTCTGCGTGTGTACAACAGAAGCTAAGCAATATTAAAACCTAAATTATCTATGAAATACTGAACTTTTCAAGCCATACCCATGAAAAAAAAACATCAGTTTACATTAAATTTACCATCTGCATTTGTGAGTTCCTGAAATTTGATAATACAAATATGTCTGGGAGACCGGGCTGAAGCACCTTCAAAAAGGATTGTTTGACAAACCTTAAGGAAATGGAGGTCTACGAAGGGTAGTCCACAGGTTCGAATCTCCATGTCTATTGGGGACATTACAGAGAGGAGCTGAAGGGGAATAATTGTGCCCAGACCAGCTTGGATTGCTCTCATTCTATCATCGCTGACAAGTTCTCCATGTCTCATGTCACGGATAGCATCAACATACTCTTGACGATTACACCAACTAAAACCACAGAACAGGTCATTTTATCATAAGAGTAACATAACAAACATCATTTCCCTTAGGCTACTGGACAAACTCTTATGAAACTTCGTCAACATAAAATTCTTATCGTGAATGACATCGTCCCATGTAAAAGTTCCATAGGGTGACGTCAATACAGAGGTTCTGAGTTATGACGTTACAGCAACAGAGTGACTTCCTTTGGCGAAATGACGTTGCCACTTAATGGCACGGGAGGGCAGGCTGCCTATGCGTTAACATTGTGGGTTGTTGGTTTTCAGAAAATTATAACTTTAAAATTGTAACTTTTGCAAAGAATTATATTTTTGACCATGTGGATAGGAAATCCATATGGTTTCATTGAAGTTTACCCGTTAATTTGCAATATTCCCTATACCGCCCAGTTTAAAAATCGTGGATTGGACCTCCCTTGCAGTAAACCGATAATGTTATTTCGCTAAGTGACGTCACTCTGTTGTCGCAACGTCATAACTCGAAAACCCCGTTATTATGATAAAACATGTCTGAGGAAATTTCACAAAAATGTGCCTAGACTTTGCTCTTATAAAACCTGTCTTTGGCTTGCTTGATGCTTAACGGCAATGTGTTTACAGGATGTATGGTTTGTAACAAACACTGACAGAACTGTTTGATTGGGGTTTAACGTTGTACTCAAGGGTATTCCGCTTATATGACAACGTGCCAGCCCAATGGGTGAAGGAAACTACCCTCGACACCACTGGCAACAAAGACAGGACGGGACAAATACAGGACGCAATACAGACACCATTAACAGATTGGCTTCCTGTTCCCCTTTAGCTCTGAGACTGACAGAACTGAGTTAATTGTACTCAGTGTACCATTCCACTCACAATGTGTGTCAGCCAATAGAACATAAAATATTATTACATATTTAATTTTTGTATTGTTTAGAAAGTAAAATTAAAATTATTTTCTTTATGTGAGGATAAGGTACATTTTCTGCACTAAAATCACAAAACCTTGGATAGATATGCCTTGAAGTATGCCTTTAATAATAATACCATCGGGTAGATAACACTTCTCAACAATTGTTAAGGTCTGCCAAGGCATTGAGAAGCCATTGAACACCTTAACAATGACTGACTTGCATTGTTAATTACCCTCCACATATGTTTGAGAGAAACTAGAGAGGTGTGTGTCATACGTGATAGGAATCTGTGATCCGTTGTGGAGAAGCTCCAGCTCGTCCCCTGTCAGAGAAGGGTAGATAAATCTGTTATAGACATCTGAGCACAAGGCCAGTAACTCTGATTCGCTCTCAGCCTGTAACACAACGGTAATTATATTATAAGTAGTCATTAGTTTGATTCCAGATCTCCATTTTTATTTGATGCTGGAAAAATTATAATCCACAAAATTGTCTGAACTACAATCTCTTCAAACTGAGAAAGCGTTATCCCAAACTAACGAAAATGCTCTTTTATATTTACATTCTAAAAGACAACAAAATAATAAATAGTATTCCTTAGTGTTTAGCATCAATTTTAAGCTAAAATGAATTTCCCATATACATGTACATGTGGTAGGCAGACAAAGATAACTACAAAATGTGATTTTTTTTTGATCTGTTGGAAAATTGATGTTCGTCCAGTGCAGGCAGTGTATTTATGTGTGGAAAATTCTGACTTTAATGATGAGAAGGAGGATTTAAAAGTTGCTTAAAGTAATTATTCAGATTGAAATAAAACAATAGCCTCTTATGTGTCACCACTTCTTTCCATATTCAAAAGCTTGTTTGTTTGTTCAATTGGGGTTTAAACTTGAATTGAATGGTATTTCACTTATGTGTCCATATAACACTGTTAAACCTTGTTTAAACTACCCTGGCAATTGGGGGAGTGGTGCACGTCATTTGACTCACTAGTATAGTATTATACCTGATGGTTTGTTTGTTTATACCTGATGGTTTGTTTGTTTGATTGGTGTTTAACGTCGTACTAAACGGTATTTCACTTATATGACGACGGATTGTCCACTTCATACTGTACACAGCCTTATTACGGTGGAAAACCAAGAGGAAACCTCGTTAAAACCACCCCTGCGATTGCCGGAGCCACAACATGTGACTCCCTCATATACCTGATGGTCGAAAGGCGGACTCGAACCTGTGAACGGTAAATCGCAGCATATTCAGTTCAGGAAGTACACTCGCTACCACTGAGCCACGGTCCCTATACCTGATGGTAGACAGCCAGACTAACATGTGGATGGTACATCAAAGTAGGTTAAGTACTCAAGACACTTGAACCATGGCTGTGGGCCTTATTAAAAGGTGCCTTTCCATCTAAATAGGAAATGGATGTGCTGTTCATGCACCTTATGCCTCAGTATTTTTCAAATGGAATCTAGCCACATTCCATCAAGTATAAAGCAAGTTTAGTTAGAGCATTGTGTTGATGGACATCATAAAGACAGCCACAAATGGAAACATCTTCACAAATGAAGACCAATCTATATCAACACAACATATCGTTTTTGTTTGATTGGGGTTTAAAGCTGTGCTTAACCCTTTCACTGCTGATGTACGCCAGTTGGCACCATAAACAAACTTCCATTATGTGCTTATGTACGCTGATCGGCGACTGATGTATAAAACATTGATGCTCTATTTCCAATAATTCATGTTGTATTTTAACCTCAAAGTTCCTGACACCAATGACTAATAATTAGTGTTTAAGCCCAGCAATATATATATGCATATTGCACAGTTCAGCAGTGAAAGGGTTAAGGTTATTGTCCTCCCAGTCCAATGGGGGAAGGAAACCACACTTGACACCACTGGCTATAAACAAAGACAAGACAGGATAGATACATATCAGCTTAATGTTGCCCCTTAGCCCCGAGAGCACCAGGACAACAGCAAGCCTCCTCCACCAACTTGTTAGATTGTTTGTTTGTTTGATTGGTGTTTAATGTCGTACTCAAGGGTATTTCCCTTATATGACGACGGATTGTCCATTTCACACTGTACACAGCCTTATTACGGTGGAAAACCGGGATGAAACC
>JAVFBW010181831.1:0-10654 GCA_034783835.1 Mopalia ciliata
AACCCATTGTCATATAAGTGAAATATCCTTGAGTATGGCGTTCAAACCCAATCGAACAAACAAACAAAATATAATTCTCTTGGGGTTTCCATCGTATTTTATCAAGAACAGTGTGAAGTAGACAATTCGTCGTCGTATAAGTGAAATACCCTTGAATACGACACTGAACCACAATCAAACAAACAAACGGTATATACTGATACTAGTAAAGTGTGTTGTTTTAGGTGACATCTTTATGTGTTTAGAACTAATGTGGTTTTGTGACAAAACAGATAACTTGCTTTTTATTGTTAATAAATAATTCCTACCTCTTTCCCGTTTCTGGAGCTTAATGCCTTTTTCCAATTCCATGTATTTTATGATTCATGGCATGTAGTAACAATGCAGTCTCCGGTGTGTCGTTTCTGAACAAATACTTTCCGCTTTCATTTTGATCGGCATTTTATTTGACATTTATTTAATTTACATTAGTGTATACCAGCTACAATTAGTACCCTATGCTGCTCTATTCCCCGCTATACACCTCTAATTGAAATAGAGTGAGTCGTTGTTGATACTGTGAATCAGTGTGTGAGAGAAATAATTGGATTTGTCACTTCTCTTATTGAACTTTAAATCCTCACCGAACACGCTTCTGATCTAAGTACGGCTGTTAATTTGATTGTTGCAGATCGAGCGGAAGAGAATCTTTGGTGAAACGAGGATGTCGTGTCGGTTTACCATGTACTTATTCACACTTGTCCTCTATAGCAGCTGAACGTACCTTACAAAGGATGTTGGTAGATTACATGCACAACTGTGTCAATGATCCTCATTGTTCACCAGGTAAGATAGATTTTTTAAACCCACCCTTTCTAAAATATCACAAATCACAACATAATGAAAGATTTATAGGTGTTAAAATATGATTGTATCTTGTATTTATTAAATCATTTATTTTTGCGTTGAATTTTGTCAAATTTTTTTACTTTACTTTTCTAGGAAAGTTAGGCTTCATAATTGAGAACAACTCTTGATCATAAGATCATTTTACCTAAGAACATTACGGGTAGGGTTATGACGAACTTCCGAATACCTTGGTGCTATCGGAACTTCTAGGGCATCGGGCATATCATCTGTTTTGTTGGGTATTTTGGTTTTTCTGTCTTGAACTATATAACTATGTGATAGTGCATTTAATCCCAATTTATCCATCAATCAAGCTCCAGACCGTTTTTAGGCTACTATTTTCTACATTATGTATAAATACGCCAACAAATAGGTCCCGAGTCATTGGTCAAATTGACATTCGCAAGTTATTGTTATTAGTGAATAGCTAGAAAGTGTTCATCAACTGTCATGAACTAATATTGAACCGGTACAAACATTATGATGGGTGGAAATGGTAAGTGTTTGATGTACTGTCCTTTGGGTACAATAGACTGACAGCACATGCGATCTATGCTGTCATTTCAAGGTAGAAGTCGGACGGTCACCACAGACATACATGACAGCTGGCACTTCGATGAACTGTGGGCGTAGTCCTAGTGGAATCATTTCATGAAGCTTGCCACCTGTATTCTCTATGGGGATTTTGCTGTCCGACTGAAACACGAGAAGCATTCAAATCACTCAATACACTGATGAGCAATCGCTATTTTTAATAGAATATTTCCAATCTCAAATATCTGATGAATTTTCAGAAGCATTATGACTACGATCAATGTGGCGCGTTTAGTGTGCCATCAAAAACGACTTAAATACCCACGTGGGGACATGGCGAAATGCATTCTTATTTACTACCGTTGCATAAATATTATTCAAGCAAAAAGACAACACCACGACTAACTGTTCCGTTTGTTGTGGCGAGTATAACTGATATTCTTATTGTGATACAGTCGGTCTGCCGCAATAAATTGTCGACAACATATAGAATATAGACAATCCACACCAAATAACATAAAGATAGTCCGCAGCATTTAGTATATAGACGATCAGCATCTAATAGGATGAAGCTGATCCGCAACATATAGAATATAGATGGTCCGCGTAACATATAGAATATAGATGGTCCGAAACATATAAAATATATAGATGGTTAGCGACTTGTACAATATAGATGGTCCGAAACATATAGAATATAGATGGTTAGCAACTTAAAAAATATAGATGATCTGTAACATATAGAATATAAATGGTTAGAAAGATATAGAATATAGATGGTCCGAAACATATAGAATATAGATGGTTAGCAACTTATAGAATGTATAGATGGTCCGTAACATATAGAATATAGATGGTCCGTAACATATAGAATATAGATGGTCCGTAACATATAGAATATAGATGGTCTGCAACATATAGATTATAAACGGTTAGCAAAATATATATTACATATATGGTCCGCAACATATAAAATATATATGGTCCGCAATATATAGAAAATAGATGGTTAACATACAACTTAAGACGTCTGTAACGTTGAATAAAGATGGTCCGCATCGTATACAATTTAGATTGTCCGCAACATATAGAATGCAAATGGTCCGCATCATATACAATATCGATGATGGTCCGCAAGATATAGAATAAAGATTGTCCGCAACATATACACTGTACATTTTCTGAGTTATATGCAACATATAGAATATATGTGGTCCACAACATATACTTTTATTGTTGCGAACCATATACACTAAAGATGGTCCGCAATTTATTAATAAAGGTGCCTCTATGATATACATAATATACAATAAAGGTGGTGTGCAGCATATACGATACATGTCAGACACACTTATTGTCGAAACCGAAAGTGTAAGATTGTGAAAATGTTGTAGAGTTAGTGAACTTTCAATGTGTCGATATTTATATCGTCGTTGATGTACATTGACGGCGGTGGTGAAAATAAAGGTGGTGACCATACTGTGTGTGGCACTGTATAGACTTTGACGCTGTCACCTCGATATACACTCCGTTGGAAACATTACCGCAACTCTATCTCCCTGTATATTAAAGCATCTTTAAATAAATAATAGAGATAATTTCCCATTGATTATAGCTAAGTTCGTCTGTACTGACACAGTAGTGTCTCGCTCTGTCAGTAGTTGTGGAGCGTTATCATACAAACAGTTAGGTTTTTAAACGAGAGACTATGTAGTCGTTACCAATATGACAAGCGGTGGAACCTTTTAACTATCATTTAATAAAGGATTTTATTCGTTTTTGAATATAAATCTCCGGTGTAATCTATCTGATGTAAGAAAAGTTAGTTATTAAGGTTACATTTTCTTAATTTGGAGAATAAGCTCAAAATCCTTGTATATGACTTTAAAACATCGGTAACCAACCAAACAAAGCAATTTTATAAGTCAAACCTATTGACCAAAATAAATCTAAATACATTTGACCACAAAAGAGCTTACCTGGTATAATATATCCCAGACGTAACTGCATTTTGACAAAAATCTGATCTGATTTTTACGAAATAAAATCTATAACATTTTTTATTAACACGACACCGAGTAGTGATCTATGAATACTCAACCGAGTTATCTTAGGTTAGCATTTTTGGTGAGTTTTGATATGGAAGAAAATAATTCAACAAAGAATACTGCATTTACCATCTACCCATACTGCGAACCGCACCAACATAACATTTACACAGCCATAACTTTTTGATGCCGACAGTAGAACGGGAGATTCTTGTTATACAACTTCACTCGTAATGATTAACAACTTAACAGGTTTATCTTTGTAGATATATGTAGGGTATAAAAAGCGAAAGGACTACGTAACTCGCACATATTGTAGTTGTGGTAGGGTGTGCGCTTACTAATCCATCTGGCGACCCTCAAGAAACAATGCTAAGTGGATAATCCGTCGTCGTATAAGTGAAATACCCTTGAGTACGACGTTAAACAAATCGTAGCAGTTAATATGTAGTGTTCGAAAAAGAAGTACAAAATATTTCCACATCTCAAATATGTAAAAGTATTATCACCTGAGTGGAAAGTACTTTCACCTGGGTGGAAATATTATCACCCGGGTGGAAATATTTTCACCTGGGTGGAAACATTATCACCTGGGTGGAAAGTACTTTTCACCTGGGTGGTAATATTTTCACCTGGGTGGAAAGTATTATCATCTGGGTGGAAATATTATCATCTGGGTCGAAAGTATTTTCACCCAGTTATAATATTTATTACCACCCAGGTGATAATACTTTCCACCCAGGTGATAATAATGAAAAGTCAAAATAATAAAAAGAAAAGAAAAAAACGCGAAAAGTCGTATGGGCCACCCTACATTAAAGATGATTTAATCTTGTTAATCATATTTAATCCTAAACTTGTTAAGGATGACATTCGAAAGCTTTATAAAGAGTTATTGACACCATAGTGGTATTAAGTATTATTCGCGTTAAAGCCTTCTGGTGAATAACTTTTCTAAAATATTTGCTTAAATCTGAGAATATTTATACGATGCACTAATGAACTGTGGCAGTAATTATATTCAAACACGAACTCATTATGTGATTTATGTAACGCGCTTGAAAGTACCCATTACTTTACATCAATAAGGGTTCCCGTGTGCTTAGCAATTAGTTTCCACTATGAGGTGCTTCAAAACCTTTTCAATATTTACACCAACGTGACTCTAGACTTTACAATAGTCATTTGAGACAGACTAAGTTACTTACGTACAGTATGTTAAGTGTGACATTGGGTGTATTTATATCATAATGGCAACACACCCCCTATAGAATTCACTGCAAACCGTGATGTAGTTATCAGATGGGCAAATTAGTCTGCACCCACACTAATTATGTCAAAGCAGGAAGAACAAATCGCTAGGAACTCTGCTCCTACGCCAGGTTTGCCGAATTAGTATGAGCCCTCTGGCTAAGGGCAGTTTGTTCCAAGATTAGCAATACCCTGTTTATTTAGCTATAACTATGAAATCATTTCACCTTTATGGCTATGCTATTGTCAATTATTGTTGGAAACCACCGCCATCACAAGAGGAAAATACACTTAAGGAAAGCAAAACACTAATCAATCATTTCAATAATTATGCAATGGCGCTATTGTATTGCCGTGTCATTACGTTACCTTTATGACACAGTTGCTTCATCAACCCCGACTATTAAAATAATTTTAAAAGATATACCGTTCAACCCTTCAATTAGGTAGGACACGAGTACAAAAAAAGTAAATGCTACAACGATATACAAACAAGAAGTGCTGCAAATGAATTTCTAAATATAAAAAGAACGTAGGTTCTGCTTTAAAATTCGTGTTTAGTTTGTCTTATTCCTGGACATGATTCAAAGTTATGATTTCACAACATAGGTTATGTAACTGTCTTTAAGTCCAGTCATTGTGTAAGCTCGCCGAAATGATGCGGATCGGTACCATCACTTGCCATTAAGAAATTACTGAGTGGACTGGTTAATGAGTACTACAATGGTCAGTCACCGCTATAACCACAATCTTCAAAGAGAACCCCTGGTTGTTAAGATAGTGCACGACCATGCTGTTGTGGTCATTTCAATCGATAAGACGAATTATCCCTCCAACAAGTACAAGCTACGTAACGGACTTCCGCTGTGATTAACTCAAGCGGAAATAGCTTTTATTGAAATGCTGCTGTCGAACGAAAGCCGGCTGGTCACTGCCGTCTTTTGTTTTCCGCTCTTTGAGTTTTTCCTTCAGAATCCATCCCGACCCACTGAAGTGAAAGATCTTGAGAAACTCCACAGACGCAGTATATATCAAAACATCCTGTACGTTCAGTTTAACGGCCAGTTATTGCGCTTACAATTATCTTAGCCACATATATTGTAAAGTGTAAGCCTTTTTCCAGGTTGAATACGTGCATACCACTAATAAAATTATTAACTGAGCAATTCCAGACCGGAATCAGTGCCAATTGACACATTAGCCAATCGGATATGTAAAACTTGTCGTTCTGCTGGTAGTGAACTGTAGTTCTGTATCCGATCTACCACATAACATAACTATAAACCATCGTTTATGTTGACAATTCGAGACATAATCCTATAAACCTTCGATATATTCCTTATCTATTTTACGGCGACATATTATGGCAACCAAATGAAGTCCTCTCGTTCCATGGCATTTTGATATACTCGCAGTGAGCGAGAATGACATTTATTGCCTATTTGCAACAGGATACGGACTCTTACAGCATGAAGATAACCGACTACGGGTACTCTTAAGATAAGCTGGAAAATAAACAGTGTAAAAATAAATTAGGGGCTACTTAAAACTAATTCTAACACTAGAAGGCATATTTTTAAGATCGCCCCCAATCGGACTCCATGCATAGGCTTCATCAGCCATACGCATTTCAGACTTAGAAAACAACTTGATTTATCTAATTTATTCATTTGTCTTCAACTAACCGCAATATTTGTATAACATAGTTAAAACTAACTTGAAAATCTGTATGCTGCGTCAATACTTTTTATGTATTCATCATTATCCGATAGGCCGTTTGAACAATTTTAGTTTACCTATGTAGGTCACGCTTTGAAAGATTGGACAGAAGAATAGAAAGAAAAATTGCCATTGCCTTAGAAGATAGAAGCTAGTTAATTTTGCAGATAATAGCAACATTGTTTTTCCAATATTCAGTGAGATAAACTAAGCTGTTAAGCGGCAAATAATAAACCACAAGTGGTCTTTCTTGAATATTGTGTTATTTCTTTATCTGCAATATTGTGTTTATTTTTTATCTGTAGACTTGTACAAAAACGTGGGTGAATTTGCATATTGATGAAATGCTACTTCTAAATATGTTAACAGAAATTCTGGTGTAGATATTTTATAACCCTGGCCATTGAATTGAATTCAAATGTATGCGGTCTTTTCCAGTTCGACAAGTAACGGATGTTCTCCATAATGCAGCACTTGTCTAATCGATTATTACGTAGTGGATCTATGGTTAGCGCGTATGACTGTGGACCCTCCTTCGACGTAATCCTCGCTAGTTTGAACCCTCCTCATAAAGGTGCACTACTGGCTTTATTATCATTTATTCTAGGCAAAACATCACTTGACTTTTTTATGGATAACACGTTGACTGACTGCCTGTACATGACAAATAACGCGAGAAGGTATGAGAAAAGCCAATCGTGCACCTAACTCATCCTCCAGTGGACCTAAGGTTTAAGACAAACTTTAAAAAGAGGAATCTGGAACACATATTTTTTTGTTACGAGGCTTCCATAAGTTTCCCAGCTTGTTTAAGCAAGACAGTCCGTCGCTAATATGCTTAATGAGGTGCGACGTTAAAACTCCAAACAAACAAATCGTTAAATTTAACATTTGGGGACGGTTTATCTATATCGATAATTATCTATCGATGTGGATTACTATTTTGTGATGTAGTAACTTTGTGGAGTATTCAACGAAAGATCCTCTCCCAGTTTATGTCATATGAACGTTCAAAGGTGATCAATAACATGAGTTTATTACCTTTGTTTTAGGCAACAAGATATTGAATGAATGCAGTTGATACGCACCTGGGCAACTTTCACAAAATGTCAGACGAAAACAATAACCTACGATAAAATTACGTCATCTTAAACTATAGCGAAAAAATATCGTACGATATTTTATTGTCGTACGACATTTTGTGAAAGGGGCTCCTGCTTTATTGGCAGTCGATTTAATATGTCTAATAGCATCTTGCAGGTATTGCCTTGTTCATATTTAATTCATCCATTTACATAACCCTCCACGAATAAATGTTTTTCTAACGGCAAAATGGCTCACATAATTTCTAAGTCTTCTATTTGATTATATTGTCACGCATTCTTTCCTTCTCCATATTTTGACCCGGTGAGGGAGCGGGTGGGCCATGGCCCTTTAGAATACTCCCTTGGCATACTCGATGAATCGTAAGAGGCGAGAAAAGAAGTTGCTTTCTGTTGCCCTGGTGTTCGCAGAGTTAAAGGGTAACGGGAAGCAGATTTGTTTGTGATGTTCTGTATTTTGTGTCCGTCGTCATATAAGTGAAATACCCTTGAGTACGACGTTAAACACCAATCAAACAAACAAACTCTTACCATTCTGTAGAAAACATCAAGTCGTGTACAATGACTTCACATTATTTTGTTAACATGATATCCATTTTTATTTTTATTAAACTTAATATTTTCTCTTCAACTGTTTTATTATTACTCTTTAATTCAGTTTATTGTATTACACTGATTTCTTCTGCAACTAAAACAGCTGATTCAGCTCTTAAGGAGACACCATATTTACAAACAAACAAAATGCTTTGTCATTAAAAGTGAGACACCCTGTCTTGCCATTCAGGCTAACACACTGTTCCTGCCATGCTATTGTTAGCCAATGTTATAGGTGACTATTTGGGTCATATGAGTACATCAAAATCAATTTCCCAGCTTTGTTATAGTTTATGGCACCCCATAAGGATGTATTTTGGCTATACTAAAACTCTTGTTACTAGAAATGGAATGAAATCAAAATGGTGGCAAACTGACGAGAAAACAATAAACCTAACTAATCCAATGGGTATTTCCAGAAGTCTATCAAGTAGAAGTATGAAACCAGCCATCACCCAGTCCCAACGGCATTGTGACTTACTTTGGACTTTCATATTGCCATATGACTCATTGCGCAAGATATGGAGGATTTCGTTCGTTTCACCCAGTTTGAATTTCAGAATCGACTGATGCATTATGGGTAAAATTTAACGTTTGAAAAGCAGTAGAAACAACGTTAACATGATATGCCCATGATTCCACATCCAATTCTTGTCCTTGGGGGTTTCTCTATGTCTCGCTAGGGGGCGCTTTTTCAACAATTAGCGCTGGTCTGCTCACAATGCCGTTGAGACTGGGTAATGGCTGGTTTCATACTTCTACTTGATAGACTTCTGGTATGACTGAATAAGATTTGAATGTAAAGTTGCATCAAACACTCAACCCATAGAGAGCATAGCAGCATAGAGATTAATCTACATATCCACATACATGTATTACACTTATACGCTGTTATGGATGTTGCAACATTTCAGCTTTTTCCTTATTATGCTCAATGTAATTCTCATCAAAATGCTGTTATAAAATGATTCAACTTCACCATTAAATTATTCATTTGGTCATTACATGAAATTGTTTAAAATGTATGGTTAAATGAAAATTATGAAAAGGGGAATAACTCTGATAAAATTCTGGGTATCGTTCCTCAAAACTATAATATTTCATTTCATTGTTAAACTCAGTAAGCTTACCAATTTATGTCAATAATTGATATTTAAATAACAAATTTTTAGAACAAGACACAAAAAAAAACCTACAGATGATATCACACACAGTCACCAGTTGATTAATTAATGTTTTTTTATCCATATCATATTATCTGTTTCGGTTGAATGATATTGTAAATTCTTGTAGTTATCTTACCCAAACATTAGCAAAGGGATGTATTTTAGCACGTACCTATATACTTTAGATGGCAAGGCCTACATGTAATATGTCTCCACTTCTGTCAATATTGACCCATCTGCCACAGAGATTGATTGATTGGTGTTTCATGTCGTGCTTCCTGCTTAAGGGTATTTCACTTTTAAGATGGTGGTGTATTACAACCAAAATTGACATAAGCACAACCAAGATGTGAAACATTTCCATATTTTTGCTATTAAGTTAAGTAAAGTGCTAAGTAAAAATATCGTTTGCTACTCTACAAACATCCTGCGACAGAGACACAAGATCTTACTTTAGTCTATTGTAAACTGAAAACGAGAGCAACATGGTAAAACTGCATCTGGACTGGGTTAGCTATAGCTGAAAACAATAGAATCCAACTAACAGTCAATATACATAATGTCATGATGAATCCATATTATAAGTCTTGTAGGCAGGGGCTTTAACTGGGTGTCCAATTTTCCTATCTCCTGCACGTTAGGATGTCCAAATGAGGCAAATGTTCACCTCAGGGTGTCAATTTGGACGGGTGGACGGGTGATTGCCTAAGCCCTTGCTTGTAGGCATCCAATTCCATAAACCAGTTTGTTCATGCTGCTCTCATTTGGGGCCTTGAACAGGCTAGGCTAAGGTCTTATGCAGCAGAAGTGACAATACTGAAAGCTCATACTTAGTCTATTATACACTCATAGTTTAATGAATGCAGAATGTATAATAGAGATTAGAATACATGTAACTGTTGAAACATGAACATTACTGTTGATCTTCACAAAGAGGTACCTGCAAGATCATAGTTCTTAAATAGTTCTACTATTAAGTTTTGTTTGTTGCATCAATACTTTTGATTTGTTTGATTCGGGTTTAACGTCAATACTTTTGATAATCCAAAAGCCACATTTCTTGCATATACAGGTGTTATATCTGCGAAAACCCCAGTAAAAGTACACTACAGCAAAACAAAGGAATAAGAAAATACAGTGATGCATCTTAAGCTATCAAACAGCCAAATCAAAACCGATAGCCAGTAGTTCCTCAATTTTACCTGCATTTTTCTTCCTAAGGGTGCACTAATCACCTTGCCAAATGAAATATAAAATGTATATCATGTGCATTACATGTGCTGTTTATTATACATCATTAAAACAAAAGAGAATCAATTCTAACAAATCCATACAAGTCTTATGTTGAATG